>CAUHTR010001029.1:0-93206 GCA_959609185.1 Schmidtea polychroa | reverse complement strand
ATTAATCTCTTAGATCTTAAGAATAATTTATTACTTAATTTTTGTTCCAAATTTTGCGCCCCCTAATTTTGGCACCCGGGGACAAATGTTCCCCCCTGCCCCCTAGTTACGCCACTGTAGTTCTCTGTACGGAGTATTACACCTAGCATGTCAGGGTAGTCAACTACCAGCACATTTGAAACGTATTAAAAATATATTACAAAATACATGACAATGCGTCAATGGCACTATATAACAAAATTAATTAATGTATTCACTAGCAACAATATATATTTACAGAGGCCTCCCACTTACAGAGGTGAGCAGTTAATTGTAATTTACAATAAACCTAGAGGAAGGCTGGTAAAATAATTGTGACAACCAACTGTGACATAGATTAGCAACCGTATCAATACAACATCAACATAGTTAATTTGTCAAATAAATATAGGTCCACTGTGGCTGAATGACTATATGCGGTGCTACTAAATATAGGGAATAAAAGGGAATAATTACCAGATCATATGTATTGCCAATTTGAACCTAATGTAAACTACTGATAATAAACTTTAGGACAAATTGTAATGTTGATTTTACGTGAAATTCACATTTAGATTAAATACAAATTATTTCACAAATTAAATCTAATATTTCAACTTTTAATAATTAAAAAATTTTAGGAATAAATTTTAGAAAAGGTCTAAGCAAAAAATTTCACTTTAGGAAATAATAAATTAATCAACTCTAATGTTTTTTGTTTATCTGCATAAATGATTTGTCATGGAGTTCTATAAATTTGAAATGTTAAAAATAATGGCTTATAGTATTTATTTTGTATATTTTTTAATAGTAATAATTCTAATTTACAAGTAATAATATGATATTGTTGATTTAAATTTGAAGTTTAAGATAGATTAAGAACTTTAAAGTTCAATATTTAAATTAAACTCGGTCACAAAGATCCGAAACCTTGGCCTTTTATTGAATAATTAGATCCTCAAATAATTAGACACGGATTTTATGACATATAAATCGTCAAAACTATGGAAATATTTATCCGTAATAATTTAAAATGTAATCTGTATATGTTATGTAACTCAGATTTTACTTTGGAAATATTGCAACTGCAGTAATATTCGTTGAAGAATTATTGAAGCAAATTCTAATAAAAGAAGCTAAATGATTTACTGATAGATTGGTAATTTTCAGATTTTTTTAAATATATATAATTTTCTAAAAGATAACTTGACAAATTATAAAATGGACTTTGAAAATTTAAAAATTCTAAGCGTCACTCAAATGATATAATTTTATTTAAATTTAATGATTTAAATTTGTCCAATTGTAAGGTTTCAATAAAACTAAAGATACGTTTAATAAGTACTTGCATATTAATTGTTTTCAATATTATTATATTAATGTTGGTGCTTATGGTTTATTAATATCTTATAGAAATAATTAATATATTTTACTCGAGTGACTAAAAATTATTTTTTATAGATGTTAAGTAATATAATTGTTGTTGTATAAAAATTGTAGTTTTTATTATAACGTTATTAAATAGAAATTTGTTGGGCCCGACAGAGTAACCTTTAAAATCTGTATTGGGATTTCTGGGGTGCGTGTGTGTAAATTAATATTTTATGATATGATATGATTATGACAAAGTAATAAAACTTGAACAGCCTTTTTTAAAGTAATAAATAATAATACGAGCCAATCTGATTTGAAGGAGACATAACAAATAAGCAAAACAACAATCTTCGAATCTTTCAGAATTTTTCTAATCGTTTTTTATTTTTCACCTTATTTTTATTTCCAAGTTATTTATTTTTTTATCAATTTTTCATTTTTAAATCAAATTTGGTTAATTATCAAGACCTTATGTCGGATGTTGAAAATGAAACTGGAGATGATTTTAGCGGAGTGTCTTTTAGTATAGTTGAGAAAAAACTCATTGCTATAATTAACTAAAATTATACACATTAATAAAAATATTCGCAAAAACAATGCTCAATTTACAAACATAAAAAATAACATACAGCACATATGTCATTACAAAACGCTTAGCTGATTTTTAACTTTTAGTAGACTTATTACTTCCAATAAATACTTAATATGTACAGTTACTATTGAATGATAATTAACAGGCGGTAAAAAGAGTAATTTCTGGCGAAAAATTTTAATTTTTTAGAAAAAAATTGATTATAAAAATAAACTTTGAGATTTTTGGAATTTCTGTTCATTCAAAATATAGTTACAAAACCTACAATTTTACTGACCACGACTTGTTCGAGATTTCATTGGAAGATGGTCAAATATACAACAATGCAAATCTACCTTAGAAAATACCGAGTTAAGTTGCATATCAGTCATCTCCTGTACCAGCCATTCGACTGACAGCATTTCAATTTTCATGTCTTTCTGTAAATTTCCAGTCCCCACTGCAGCTATCCCGTATTTCCTCCGCCTGTTACCCCACCCCAAAACTCCCACTTTTCGTGTCGGTTGTTAATTTTCAATACCCTTTCTTAAGAAGTTTCACTTCCAACATAATTTGGGATTTCATAAAAAAATATCAATGTAAAACAAACTGGCATGCCTGGATAAATTGATATATACATTTCTTTATAATTTTAAAGTAATCAATATATTTTTTTATGAACAGCCTTTATTTTTATATATTAGAAATATATTATCACGCATTTGAAAAAAGAATTTTCTAATCTCAAGTAAATTGAATAAAATCAATACAAAAATATGTACAGTTTGAAAGGGCAACTAATATATAACTAGGTTTAACCCGTGAAAAATCACGGGGCGAAACAAAGAAACAGAAATAACTCATATAAAGATAAAAAACAATTTCAATTATTTCAAATTATTATTAAAAATACGTGTACAAATAGACAACAATTTCAATTTTATAATTTAAATAATCGTAAAAAAATTTATTAAAAATATGCGTACCGACAGTGTACTCAAAAATGTATTTTGAAAGTTATTGTAACAGTTCTTTAATCGATATCACAATGTTACACATCCCAGACATTCATTCATACATACATACGTTAGCTAATTATTAATATTGATAGCACAGATCTAATTCTATTTCAAATTTCAAATTAGAAAACATATTTTGAAACTTTTTAAAATTTCAATCTTTAAATATTAAATTTAATACAATTAATATACAATAATACAAAAAGCTTTCCAAACTGAGTGAATTTATCAGCGATACATTCTTTTGTTCTTTATATATTAGATTTACCAATTCAAATTCTTTGTCTGATTTTATAGATCGAAAACTGTTTATTATTATAAAAATCAAATCGTGAAATAATAAAAGCTGATTTATTTCAATGGTATAATAAATAAGAAATGTTGATTGAAACTGATAGATAAAATGAAATAGATAACAGTGTAAGTGAATATAATTCACTACTTTATCCCTATTCAAGAAGAGTTAATTCTTTCTACTCTGATACAAACGACGAAAATCTGTAAAGTAATTCTAATCCACAAAATGTTGGCAGAAATTGGCATAAAATGCTGAAAAATTAAAAAAGATTACATGTACATTAATATCAAAATAAAAATAACTCTTGCAATTGTTTACGGCAGTGCAATCGTAATATAATATTTTCTCAAAGATAAAAAGCAACGAGAAATTTCTTCAAATTGAATAATCATTATAAGCAGAATATTTGTTAAGGGAGTTGGCTAAACTTTGGGGTCAAAAAGCTAAGATTTAGAAATAATACCAGAGGAACAATATCTTATTCTTTTGGATATTATATTACATTTAACCGTAATGATGCTAGTGTATGTAAAAATATATTTTGTGGAAACGTTTCAAATAAGTAATGGGTGACTTTACAACATATACTACGTTAAAAAATAGATGTTATAAATCATTTCCCGCGTTTCCAGTCATTATACAAAAGCTCATAACTCATGAATTTCCTAAAATATATTCCTCCTATCCAAATAATTCGGAAACAGAAGAAGGTGTACAAACATGATTAGTAAAATATTATTGCCCCTAGTTGAGTGTCCCAAACCTGACACAACCATTGCTACTTATTTGTGTCCCTACTTCGCGTCTTCGATACAATTTACAGCTGATTTGTTTTAGTGGCAGTCTAAAGAAACGATAATAAAGAAATTCGATTTCGATGAAAGGGAAATATTATAAAAGTATAATAAAATTATGATAATAGAAGTATATGTTTCTTTTTGTAGTTTTATTTTGTTAAAATCACATGAAAACAAAGACAACTGAAACAAAGTCTATTTTTGTAATGGTAAATATTCATCCCGTAAAAGTCCGTCTATTTTGTCTTTCAAGTATAAGTCGAAAACCCCTTTCGCCATCCTTAAATAGAAATAAATTTCTTGACTTATTGTCGAATATGTAGGATATTTATTTTTATTTTAAGCGAAATATGTGCAATTTTCTTAGAATATTAAATTGTGAGACACATTTTGCTTCAAATGCATTTCAGAAAATAAACTTACCAAGCTTAGCAATTTTAATAAACATAGTGGTGTAAAAAGATGTATTTTTGAAATTTATTATTAATTAAATATTTACCAAATAAAACTGCAAAATTTTACACATTAACATTTATTAAAATGTAATATTTTCCAACCGAATGCATTTGTTTTATTGATTAACGTTACAATAGCGTTGATTCAAATTGTGAATATGTTCTACTTTTTTGTGTATGACTTCGTTAGAATCATTAACTTAGATTAGGTGACATTTATAAGAGTTTTCAGACAGGTGGCAATGTAGAATATTTTTGTAAAGTTTAAAAAACTGGCAGTGTTTGTGATCTTGGAAAATCGAGAAGACATATTCACTTAATAATGAAAAAATGGGGAAAATCCTTGATTTTTCATTTAAAAAACAAATGTAAAATTTGAGGCATTTGAACATCCAAAAGAAATTATTTCACATTCAAGTCCAATAGTAAATTTAATGATGAGTGTTTCCATGTCACTTAATTACAGTTCTTTTTTTCATGAGGATTATTAACTACTGTAAATTTTGTGTTTATAACGTCCATAATAACATTAAATTATATAAAATTGTCATAAAAGTTTTTTTTAAATTTATATAAAAAAATTAATTTAAATTTAAAATTAAAAAAATTTTTTTATACAAAAAAATTTAACAATCATTAACATCATCCCAAATTATAAATATACAACGTTAAATTATTTAAATACATTCAAAATCCCTGTAGACTGGGCACTTTGAATATTAATTATAGGATTTAAAGATCTAATTAGCAACGCCTCGCACGTTACTCGTTCCCAGTAATTATTCAAATTTTTCAAAATCTTAAAATTAGAAATACTTATTTTTGTACTGCTACACTTCCTAAAATGATCACTAATGCCAGTCAATCCATTCCGTCTGTAATACGCAAGAACTCGAGTGCAGAGATGAAGGGCAGTTGCTCAAATGTATGTTGCATTACACTAATTACATGAAAATTGGTACACGAGTTCTAAACACAGACCAACTGGATTTGGATACTTATTAATGAACTTGCTACCAACCTTGAAACAATCCTAAATATAGTTTTATCTATATGTTTATGCAGCGGTGGATTTAAGAATGTCCCGCAGTGGTCGCAAACTTTCTTTTTTTACCCGACTTCTACCCGTACCCGGTTGCTTGATATTAAGTTTACCCGTACCCGACTCGTACCTACCCGAGAATAACCCGAAACTAAATAAAAACTGATCTTATTTGTAACCGTAACTAAACTAAAAAAATGCGATACAAAAGCTATCCGCCAGTTATTTTTATGATATAAAACAGAATAATTTCCGGTAAACAGATGTTACCCGAATCCTTCCCGACTGTCAACTCTTAAAAACTTTACCCGTACCCTACCAGTACCCGTTGCGACCTCTGATGTGCCGCCCCTAGGCACTTTATAATAATAGTGTAATTTGAATTTAAATAAAATGATGATTTAATGATTTTAATTTATTTATATTTTTTTGATTTCTAATTTTTTGATTTACAAATGTATTAATTATCTCTTCAAACTCAATTTTCTCTAAAACTTCGTATTCGATGTGCATAATCGAAATGTGATTTAATTTTGTTTCTTTCATTTGTGAACGAAGATAGCTTTTTATTCTTTTTAAACAAGATAAGGATCTTTTAAAATATTCAATCCTAGAGAAACGAAAAATTATTTTTTTAAAAATTTGAATTTTATTTATCGGTTACATGCTAATTTTTTGCCGCCCTAGACATGTGCCTAGTGTACCTATTTGTAAATCCAGGGCTGTGTTTATGGATCTTCTGCTTGAATTCTCTGAAGCCCTCAGAATGAGGTAATACCAAAACGTATTTCTGATGAATATGCTTAGATCGATTTTTTTCACTTTTCCGTCATAACTTCAATAGGATAATTACTTTCAGATAAAACTGTGCAAGGATCATAAATATTCAACATTATCACAGAAAGCCCTTATATGCACACGATTCTCAAACTAAAAATATATTAACATAATTTTTATACACAATTGGTTTAGTTAAATTGTATGATGAAATTTTCTTTTCTAAACTTGACATAAAAATGATCCCCTTATTTGAAACCCATAGGAACACCAACCACCTGTTTATACTCATTACTAAAAATAAAATTCAAGTAATGTATGAAGTGCAATTTCATAATTAAAAGAATGTTTTTTTTTATCAATCCCTCGCTTTACAAAGTCTCTTTTTACGAAGTTTCGCTATAACATAATTTAGAAAACAAATCACAGGCTGTTTACGAAAAAAAATTCGATTTACGAATGTTTTTTTATTTTATTAGGTAAATCACACCGTAATTTATGTAACAGGCATATTTATTTTGTTTTTGAATTACGAATGTTTTCTTCAATAATATGAATTGGTTAGATTTTTTAATTTATAAATGACCGTTTTTAATCAGAATTCTTGGTTTATATTACCGGTAATTAAAATAAAAATTCGCTTAACGAAATTTCGATTTACGTTCAGTGCTATTTTTCTAAAAAAATAAGTTCCGGAACGCATGTTTTACTAAATAACAAAGAACTACAAATTAAATAAAATTCAAATTAACTGAGATCATTAAACATATATATATATACAAACGCCTACTCGATTCAATTATTTTTTAGGACTTTTCTATAAATTTTAATAAACAAATTTCATTGATAATTTTTTTAAACTTTTAATACAAAAAATAGAAAAATAGTATATGTATTTTCTGAAAATAGCATCCGGAACGTGGTTCTGGTGCGTTGCAGCAGAAAAATAGCACTATATATATAGAAATAAATCAAATAAATCCTTTTTGAATTGATATCATGCAACTTTTCCGTAAATTAATCCGAATTATGAAATAATGGGACGTGAAACATTGGAATAAGTCCTTTTTAGTTATACAAGATATTTAAAGATTTGTATTTCAATAAATTAAAAAAACTGATAAGCTCTAGCTACCAATTTCTGTGTGTTTAGTATTTATTAGCTACTGTACTTATTGTATATATATATATATATATATATATATATATATATATATATATATATATATATATATATATATATATATATATATATATATATATATATATATATATATATATATATATATATATATATATATATATATATATTTATATATTTATATATATTCATATATATATTTATAAATATATATTTATTAAAAATACAAAAGTAATTATTTAAATTTAATATAAAATAATCAGTTATTCCCAAATTGATTCTCCATTTATCAATACATATAACTGTATACTAGTAAATCAACCCCTTTCAGGACTGCCGTATATGACTCATAAAATTATAAATATAGATTTTGCATGGTTTACCAACAACGATTTGTCATGTGACATTTAATCGAATCGTTTAAAATATCATTTCAGCTATAAAAAATGCACTTGACAATTATGTGACTCGCAAAATATAATTGCTACATTTTGTAGTCAGCACTAATAAATTTCATCTGTGTTATACCTGCATATGAATAATTGTAGAATATGAATTATATTTTTTAACTGATAGAATATCGTTTTGAAGATTTGAATGGTTATCGTTGAAATCTAAATTAAGAACTTCATTTCATATTTGTTTCATTTCCGTGACTGAGATTGACAAAAGAAATCTAGTGGCCATAATTGATATTGGTCCAAAACATGGTTTGGTCTTTATTTTTCAAATTTCTGTTGGGCACTTAGTGGTGTGTCTGGTTTTTCAGTTGTCATGGGTAATTGTAGATATTCGAGTAGACTCCTTCGTAAACGCCCAAAATGGTTGTTGCTGTAACCCTCTATATACCCATGGCCGAAACCATGTTGGTCCTGTACATAATGGCTGGGAATCCATGAGCAGATGAGCCCCTATGTTAGGAGTACTTTTCATGATATTCTCAATTCGGTTCAGGAATGCCGATCAAAGGCCTTACTTCCACATCCGCTGCGAACGATAAACTACCTTCGAAACCCTTGTCCAATGAGATTAATTATATTCTAGATCACATTCAGGTCTAAATCATCATTCCACATTTATTCCGTTTCAAAACAAAATAAGTCAGCAAATTAGATCATTTTAATTTTAAGTAACACGAAAACTACATACTACATACGACCTATTACCATTACACGTGTTAGACAGATGAAAATTACACCACTCATACGTTTAAAGTAAATAGCAAATCAAATGCGTCGAAGTGATCACGACACTGAAGGCATTTGTACTATTGTGATTTCTCGATGTACAAAGTTAACTACGATATCGGGGTATTAAAAGGTTTACTCACGCCTCAAGTTCGCGTGGAACGATTAAAATTCGTTACCTTCGACTTCTTGCAAAGAGTTTCGACATCGATCTCGAATTGCGGGTCGACCACAAAAGGGATGCCAGTTGTAGGTATCATCCGATACTGGGGCGGATTGACTACTGCTCGGATCGAATCTTATCTGGGTTTGACAAGGAGAGGAGCTGCAAACAAAGCGGCTTGGACAGCAGCTAATTCATCTCATTTTCGCTTGGATCGTTCAGCGCGTGTGAGACGCTTTAGTTTCTGTCGGATGACGGGGACGGAGGTCGAGGACTAGGTTGTAGGGACTGACGAGTAAGTTATATGATTCGGTTCTTTGACAGGGGTTGTGCTGGTACCAACGAAGATGACTTCGGGAGTCGGTGAAGGTGAGAGTGTGGCTCTGTGACTCGAGCAGGGAGGCTTTTTTGAAGTGTTAGAATCGTCGGTCAAATGGTGGATGGGGAAAATGTTATCTCGATCAGTAATCGGATACGCAGAAACCAGCTTCCGCAATTCGGCCTCTGAATAGATGGAATGGAGAGTTTCGGACTGGGCCTTGATCATAAGTCGCTGGCTTCAATTTTCTTCCAGCAAACTATCCCGGCAATGCTCTAAGCGTAGAATTTTCGAACTCGCTTCTTTCATTTGTGGCGGGGTGAATCACGCTCCTTCTAATAAATCTATACGTTTCTTTAGACCCCCGATTTCGACACGAAGCTGTTTCATCGCTGCATTATTGAGAAGCATGGTCTCGGACCTGTTTGCGGCCAGTTGGGTTCAGACATTTCCACAAAACGAAAATTTATGTGCAAATGCATCGTATACTGGCGTTAGGACACGGATCAGCGTGTACCAGGCAGACTATTAACTTTGAAGCACACAACGCCGTTATCAAGATAACCTGGGTGGACGTCACATCAATTTAGGTAGATCTTGTGATCGTTAGATAATCAAAGAAAATGGTGTACTCTACTCCTGAATGCATACTGCAGGGTTTCATACAATCGCCTGATCCCGTGTATAATTCCTTCAATCAAAATTTGTCATAACTTGTCGCTTTTAGATCCCTGATCTCTCTTTTAGCTTTCATCGTTAGATCAATTCATTCGAACTCGAACTTTAGGTAATAGGTCACCAGATTGGATCGGTGGATGACAGAGAGAAATCCCTTTCGTTTTAGCATTTAAGATTTTTTGATGTTGAAGTCATTACGTTTATTATTTTTAATTAATGTCAACGATTCGTTGTATTTCACGCGAAGTGTTCTTAACTGCAATAATAAACAACTGGCCTGATTGGTGATGACTTCTATAATTTCTAGGATGTTTACGTTTGTTAGATTGGCGGTCTATGTCTATGTCTGTTTACGGAGATGGTTATCGACTTTGCCCGATTTAATAAGATATATTTTTCATTGTGACAATCCCTGAATGATGATGCGCATCATATCAACGCAGATGAGTTTAAAGTCGAGAATGTTTATGTTGAGATTTATGATTGACATTTCCGGTGTTGTGGATGGTATCTCAATTCCACTAATGTCTGTAGTTGTTCTAGAAATCAATGTATACCGATGACTACTGCTGTGTTCCGTCTCGTAAATGAATTATGGGTTGTAACGAACTACGTCACTTTGCTCCACACGCTGCTAGGCTTACGATGACAATTTTGATCTATTCCTCTCATTCATGAACAAGCAACATTTGTAACATATTAAATGTTGAGGTCTCACTATTTGAAAACCCCAATTTACTGGTTCTTATATAACTAATTCAATAACAATAAGACTGTTTAACAAAATTTTATTAATAAATAAAATTCACCTTTTGAACTATACAATTTATTTTCCAAGCTTTTCCAAAATTCACTATTCAATAACAGGTGCCTGTTATGTTCTTGTTAATATGTTATGTTGCGCGTTGTGTATTAGTTACTGCTACTTTTAAAAGTCTCGTGAGACTTTCTGTTCTGTTTCCTTTATTAAGTTATTCTCAGGATTACCCTTCGAATAGTTAAGACGCCTATTTTTGGCGATTAAACTGATTTTGCAAGCTCCATATATATCAAAATGTTTTGTATAAATTAATTTAATTTATTTCAGCCTCGTTTCACTTATGAATTAATTTTATTTACTTTATACTTGAAACTATGCATATTAATTTAGCGTCTTAAAATTTGAATTATTACAACAACGAAACTAGGTTCAATGTCTATTAAAACTAATCATTGGAACTTTTGTTGTTCCTGGCTCAACATTTCAAATACGAGCTGATATTTTCATTAGATGAACTTTGAACACTGATGACACAGAAATATATGAAGAAAAAAAAGATAATTGTTGATGCAATTATACATTGAAAGTTGATGTTCCTCAAATTTTTGCGATTCCAGATTTTTAATACATTTTTAATTTTCTTTTGATCAATTGAATAAACAAGGTCGCGAGCAAACGTGAATCTGTAAACAATGTAATTTTGGTTTATTACATTAATAATGCATTTGTAATTTTAATTTAAATAATTAAAAAAACTTAATAAAATTAAATTTACACGTTTCAGACTACAGTACTTATTATGTAATTCAGTTAACAAATATTTTTTATAAAGAGTAAAACAAAGAAAGTTTATTTGTTTGTCAAACACCACCTTTTAACTTGAAAAATTGCATCTTTTAAATATGTCAATAAAATAATATGTATTTTACTATAAAATAAATATTATGATGGTTATCAATAAATCATGATTCAAAAAGTAATTTATCAAATGATAGTAATATCAAATTTTCAGATTTCTCATATATTATGAAATTATAAAGGTTTCTATGGTATAAGTACAGATTATTTTTATTTTTTCAAATCATATTTTATTACTAATTATTGTTAATTACTTGGTATGTAAGATTCGATCATTTTATTTTGCGTAGTGTGACATTTTCACGAATGAGCACATAAATATGTCTTTCGACATTTCTCGGACTCCCATTACATTATATAGATCCAGCGTGAGAGCTTCCAATTTACTGATAAAGTCGAAACCAACAATTTTTTTTCCAAAGAGGAGTTTCTGAATATCCACTAATACCTGATATTCATCCTCGTTTCTAATGATATTCTCTCTGTTTGGTTTTGTTCTTTCTGAATAGTAATGTAGGATTTTCTTTCTGGTTGTGATTTTTTTCTCCTACACGGCCGTTCCTTTAAAATTTCTAATGCTAATCTCGACGAGCCTCAAGTTTTTATTTGTATCGCATACTACATGATTAAGCGATGCCTTTCTGCTGTTTGTGATCATTGATGAGTGAATGACATTTTTTTACTGATGAAATCCCCGTGCATCAGGATATTTGATTGTTTTATTTCTAATTGGTGGAATGGATTCGGAATATTTGAACATATAACACTACAACTGTGACGATGGAGGGTAAATTGTTCATTTGTATAGTTAACTCGTTGAATTCGTTAGGGACACTTCGATCACTATTGCCTTTATGGTCACTGTTATAAACGATCTTATTTATTGTGAATTATAATTATGTCTGATAGGATGTAAATTTGAGGAACCCGGTAGAGTTACCAGTAAAAAGTTTCGGGACAACCGGGATGTCTGTATGTATAATGATAATCAAGATGTGATATGAAATAGCTATTAAATTACAAATTTTATTAACAAAGAAAATTACTATTTTTCAAAATTGTCAGGTGTGAGATTGGATTGGTATTTACAGTAGTTGGAATATTAATATTTGTTAGAACGATTGATCAGGAAGAATAGACACCACAGTGGATTTATATTATATATTATATATATTAATTAAATGTAATTCACTTTCCTCTATTTTGACTTTAATGTCGTTGGGAATACATACTTGGCTTGGGAAGCTGTGGGAATTAATGAGATTTCCATCGGTACATTTTTGTTTTGCAAATTCTTATGGAATTTACGACATTTTTTGCGATATGAATTGACTCCTGGGTTTTGATTGGTTGGATTACTTTGTGTTTCTTTCTTCTGAAATTAAAACATAAATAGATATATTCAATGCGCATTCTAGGTTTATCCTCATACGCTACTTTATATACATATAAATATGTGATTTTAATTTTAATTATTTCTAACCATATTTCGAGTTTATTAGACCATTATAGATATTGTATATTGCCCTGGTACGTATTGTTCTGCCACCACCTTGAAAACATGATCAACTACTTGATCTGAAAATTGAACTGTTAATTCTATTTCTCCCTCTAACGGTATAAAGTGCGAAGATAATGAAATTACTCTGTCTCTTGTACTCAATATATATATATATATATATATATATATATATATATATATATATATATATATATATATATATATATATATATATATATATATATATATATATATATATATATATATATATATATATATATATACTCGATATATTGGATCAACATTAATCTTTCTGTTCTTCGTATATTTCTAGGTTGCAGACACACATACACGCTATATAGTTTTAATAATAACTAAGTCAAATATACACACATTTTATATTAATAAATACGTAGTCCAAGTCTACTTTGAAACATTGTCACTAAATAAATCAAAGTCTAGAATTTTCTAATATCTATTTTATGACATAACAGTTCAAGTATTTATCTCTTTAGTATGGAAGAGGATGATTTAATAACCAGTCAAAAATGACGGGGCGATTTTTTGGTTTCGATATATTAAAATCTTTCTGAAAATTTATATTTAATTGTATTCAAAACATAAAACCATAAAAAACCTTATATAATTGAAAGGCTCTTTAATGACAATATTTTTAGTAAATGTTTTCGAGTTATCAAGTGATTGCCTCTGATATGATGTCTCTTTAACTAAAATAAATTTTTAATATTTATTTAGTTATAATTATAGAGTAATATAAAAAATTAATTATCAATTTAATTTTTTTAATAGCGTTATATCCAGACGACAGACAATGGATGTTATGATATGTGATTAACTTGAAATATGAGACATGTTTCAGGCATACAATAACATACATATATGCTTCAAACCATTTACGATAATTATTAATTAGGTAATTTAATTTTTAGATTACTTACACCCCCCGCTATAAAATGCTTTAACCATTCAATATTCCGAATGATGTAGAACCTGAATTATCTAACATTTCGTAACTGTTTTCATGTATTGTCTTATTTCCACGGGACCTCTGTATCGATTATCATCTTAANTTAATTTTTAGTTGTTAGATATTCCGAATGCGATATTTCTTCTAATGGTGTTAGTGATTGCGACCTTTATTTGCGTTCCTTTATTTTATTACCGGGTCTTATTTATCATCAATGTGTTATGTACTTTAATTTGTATTGATTGGTGTTTTAATTTAACTTGGTGCGATTTTTATGTTATGTATTTTTGATTCATTAAAACAAGCTCTCGGTTCTAGCCCAACACATACTCTTCTTTATATGTGCTGTATACCTCGGTTTCAACTCGAGTCTGGGAATTGTACGTTGCCAATGGGTGTCGTCGATTTGCTTTGACTGGTGGCTTTGGTTCTCTGTTATAATTCATTTTTCTAAAAATAAAATAATTAACAGCTTTTATCACTTTCGTGATAGACCCTCGCAGGGTAACCAAAGTCGACATACGCTGATGTCTGATTTTACCGATGCTCATTTGAGCCCACATTAGTTTACATACTAATATAAATAAAATATTAAATAAATAATTATATATATTTACACTTCCTAGTATATGGTGAGACTTTCCCCCTATACCTCGGTTTCGTAAATATTTTCCCAATAACGAATATCCCGCATATTTAATCTAAACATCCATAGGGTAGCTAATTTCAAAATTAAAATCATGCATATTACTCCCCCTATCATGATTAAGAATAACCAAGTTGGCGTTTTATCTCTCGTTGTCCCCTTTAACGTATTTTGACAACTACAATTATTAATTAATTTATTTATGCGGGGCTGTTTTACACTCGCTACCTTTCTAATACTAAACCAATCCAAAGCGTTTATTCCTTTACAACCAGGAATACTCACTAATCTAGCCTTTCCTTCTTTGCTAGTTAGTTCTCCCTTTGTGGGAGGTATTAGATTTACTATTTCTTGATATATTGTATACCAACCGGTTCTCTCCGTAAATTCCAAATACGAAATATTCGCCTTTGTCACGGTATCTGGTTTGATTGTCCATCTTCTACTTAGATACGCATGGTTGAGCACTAATCTCTCGACTCGCTGGTCATTTTCTAATATGACGATAAGCGCAATTTTATTATTCGTCCTCCAATCGTGAGTGGAAGATGTGTCATTTCTTTTCCACCGTGGATGAGTAAATCTTACTATCTGCCCGAGATATGAAATCTCTACTATTTTGGTAAATTCTGCAGTCTTCAAAATCCATGCTGCTTTATCTACACAATCTCCTCCGTCTGCAAAAACGTTTGGGTCAGCAAAAAATGTCTTGATTTCTAATAGATAACTTGTATTCGGCATAAGTCCCTCTATTACTTTTACTCGATCCCATGTATTCAGGTGGAATGATATACCTTTTTCAGCAGCTACCAAATATAGATAATTTACATTGCATTAAACAATCAGATTCATTTTACTGACATTTTATTCGTAAAACCATTTTATTTGTAAATATTTTGTAGCTTCGGTATATTTTTATTATGTTATGGTAAAACTTGTAAATATCGAATGGCATTAGTGTAGTATAAATTAAAATTTAATAATGAAAGCTTTTCTTTTTGATCGCAACAATGAATTTAATAATCATTTATTTAATCCTTTTTGTAATAATCACAAATGTAATCATTGTTTTCAAATAACATTTCGTAACGAGGTTCAATAATGATATTATCTAAAATGACAAATTCGAATTTTATATTTTATTGTGATGCAGAATCGTCAGAGGAGTTGAGGTCCGATGTTTCATGATTCAGAGTACCCTTGGGATACTTAAATCGACGAGAGCATGGGCTCTTCAATCGCTTGACTTGACACAAGGGCCGAAATGTGGGGGCTTCCTCACGGGTCCGTCGCCGGTAGATGAAGGAGCAGAGTAATGTACAGATCCGATACATCTTCATCAATGAGCTACTAAATCTAAACTTAGGAATATTTCATTCACGAGAATCATTGAAAACGAAGCGACAGCGGCATCGCGGTGATTGAGATGTCGGAAGTCAGCACATTAGGACATTTAATCTCCACCATTGGATGCACGCACAGAAGCACAACATCATTGAAACACTCGCAGAACATTGACGAACTAATTTCCTGATATTTGAGCATGAGAGATTTTAGTCACAACGAGAATGGTGACATAAGTCGATAGAAGATAGATTAATACTATTTCCACGAGTTTCTGATTAAAATCGCTGAAATCCAGAACGAAATGCCATGAGAATCTTCTTATAGGTAAGGTATTACACATAATCGGTAAATGCCGCCAACGAGCATGACGATTTATAGATATACATTAATGATAGCGAATAGACCAACGTCAGACAGATCACCAAACTCAAGTTCACATTAAGTGTTATCTCCGCAGTAGAATGCTCACACTGATAAGGGTTAATTAGCATAAATTAATCAAATAGTAGGAAGCGGTTTGAATAAAATATTTGGGCAACCATCTGTGAGAACAATAGAGAATATGCGAGGTAGTAGCTAGTATATAGATAGATAATGATAAAAGCACTTATGGAAAGCAAAACAATCAGTTTGACGATAGTACAAAACCAATCTAGCAACCATACATAGAATAATTACATTTATTATCAGTTACAATCATTAAATAGTAATAAGCTAAATTACATAAATTTTCATTTACCTTTTAATTAAATTTACTGTTTGATAAATAAACTAATCCTTTTATGGTAGATATACTAATTGAAATATATTTAATATTTAATTGAAAATGTTTGATGCTATAGTGATTATTTTCTATTTTAAGTAATTATTATATACCGACGGTGGGCAAATGCGGCTCTTCGTTGAGTAAACTGCGGCTCATTGATAATTGAATTTTTGATAATTGAATTTGAAAATTGAATTCGATTTTTTTATTTTGAAATTTTTTCAACTGAATTTTTAAAAAAAAATTTTTTGTTGCAATTGTATTTTTCATAAATGTTAAAAATTAACGAAACATTGTTTTTCACATTTTACTGCTTTTTAAAATTATTTTGTAGTAGGCGGCGCTTTGTTATAACAACGAGAGAGAAGCAATGAAAATAAATTTAGTGAAATTTAGTGAATTTTGATTAGTTAGTATTTTTGTTTGTACAATATTGCGGTCGTTTGTATATTTTAGTATAGTTTTCTATTCGTGTTTTTTGAAAAATTTGGTAAGAAGATTTTTTATGAAGCATTTTAAAATTTTAAATTAATTAAAATTAAATTTATGTCTTTTTATTATTTTGTTTAAATTTCAGTAATATAAGTTATTCAAATTTATTATTACAATGACCTCAGAAAACATCAAAAAACGAAAATAGAACTTTTCAAGAAGAATGGACAGAAAAGTTTTTTTTTATTGACAATAATGGTAAATCGTTGTGTCTTATTTGTAAAGTTACAATTTCCAACTACAAAGTAACCAATTTACGTCGACACTATGAAGTAAGTCATCCACACTTATCAATTCAATATCCACTCAATTCAAAATTGCGAACAGAAAAACTTAAGTCATTGCAATCAGGGCTTCAAAACCAACAAGGACTAATGTCTTCTTTTAGTCGAGAAGATGACAGTGCCAACGAAGCTAGTTTTTTGATAGCTTGGAATATAGCTCGTGCTAAACGTACATATGGAGAAGGTGAATTTATTAAGAGAAACTTGGAAGAAGTGATTAAAGTTTTGGATCCGGATAACTCAAAACTACATAAATTGATCTCACGTATTCCTATGTCACGTCGTACAACTGCGCGTTGAATTGGCCAAATTAGCGAAAATGTTGCAAATAATTTGATGTGTGATTTAAAAAATTGTACAGCATTCAGTTTAGCTCTCGACGAGTCTACTGACATTCAGGATGTTCCACAATTAGCCGTTTTTGTCCGCTTTGTATCTTCTGACGTAAAAGTAAAGGAAGAAATTTTAGACCTAGTAGCTCTGGTTTTAAGGGAAATGTTATATTTACAAGAGTTTTTGCACATCTTTAAACACAAAACAATTTTCAAATCATTTTAACATCAAAAATTTAAAATAAAATATTGATTATCAAATTATAAAAGAAAGAATTACAAAGTCACTTAAAAATAGACTTTATCATGTTAGTTTTGATAAACTATAAACCAGGTGTAGACAAGTGCGGCTCTTTGATGAGCTGTGTGGCTCTCGAGGACCTCATTCGTGCCCACCCTTGTTATATACTATTTATAATTTATCTTTATTCCTTTCCTAAAATATCTTTATGTCCTTATCCTAGCTCCTATTGACCCCAACAATATTATAATGGGATTTAAAGATCAAGATATATCATTTCAAAAGAATAATAATTTATTCATTCAAATAGTTGGGGATGCTTGTTTGGAATCAATCCGATTAATGATTTGGCAATTAATAGTGTTAATGTAACTTTAAATTTAGAAAAAGATCCTGAATACAAAGCTAAACTATATTGTTTAATTTTAGAAGCAAAGAAATAGAAATGAAATTAAATAATGGTTATATTTCATTATTTGAACGAGTCCGAGGAAATAATTTATTTTTTATATTTTATATTTTTCAAAAATATAAATGGAACATGTATACAAAAATTATATAAGATACTGGCGTTGTAATATTTGTAATTTTGACATAACAGCACAACACAAATCAGAGAATAAAAAACTAAAAAACTTGTAAATAATACAGCAATTTCTAATCATGTTAATAATCGAAATTCTAATCCTGTTAATAAATACGAAATTATACAACCAAAAATAAATTCTAGATTTGCTTTTGAAAAACCCTTTACTGGAGGTGACCTAGAATTTGCGAAAGCAATCCTAATACCTTTTACAACTGAAAAATATCCAGAAGAAAGACATTTATTTTTTCACAATTATACTGGACCTGGAACGCGTTTAGACATGAGATTAGATGAAAATAATATTCCAAAACCTGGAGAAGAACCTATTACTAGAGTTGATGCTGCAGCTTTAAAACATGATTTAGCTTATAAATCAACAGATATAAGAGATCGACATTTAGCTTATGTTAATTTAATTCATGATTTGAACAAAATTGAAAATCCAACATCCAAAGAAAAATTTCAAAGATCTCTAGTTAAATTAGCAATGTAAGGAAAGATAGTTTTTTGCTGCCGAGCAACGCAAAAGAAATACACCAGAAAGAAAATAAAAAATTATTGAACAAGTTGAAAATAGCGGGGCACTTATAATATACAAGACGAATTGGTTATTTCAAATGAATCTCAAATAAAGTATGCTAATGAGCTACATCATGAATTTAGAAAAAATAAAAAGTTTTTACAAGTTAAAGTTTTTAATAAAGATGATATTTGGTTGAACGTTTTAAAACCTAACTGCTGTTAAATTTGTACGATATCAAAACTCTAGAATTTTAAATGTACAAGGATTTGATGAAATTTTTAAACATAACTTTGATCATTTTAAATAACAATAAAATTTTTTGTAGGAGTCATGTTGTTTATACACAACGCATTCAGCCAGTTGATAGTATAATTAACATTGGTGATGGATCTTCTCAATGGAAGGTCTCAATTGTGCCTGTTGATGTGCATAACAGCTCGTCTCTGTGTAAATGTGTTGGGAGATGTCCTCATCAAAATATATATCGAAAAACTGTAAAATATTGTCTTCTTCAAATTCCACATTTATTCTTAGATTTCCAGTAAAATAAAAATCTGGCAGGTGGGGGTTCTGATGGAAGATTTTCGTTTAGTTCGTACAAACCTGGCTTTGGTTTTCAGGTGGTGCAAGTGACTCATTGATCTCGCTTTCCGAAGATGCAGAAGATGTTGAATTTTCAATATCAGTTTCATATTCGCTCGATGAATCCATTTTATATATCAATAAAATATTTTTTTTGAATAACAAAAATTGCACTCAGAAAACAGTTCAGAAAATAAAATAGTTCAAAGTACACACACATACACTCTCTTATACAAAAAACAGTTTGAAAAACACGAAAAGTCCGAAGAACGAAGTTTCAGAAACGATTCAGTTGCGCGCGTGGTTGGTGGACAACTGATATTTTAAAAAATATGAAAAAATACGAACCTGGGGTTATATGTGAAATTTACATTTATAAAAAAATTATTTTTCAAGGTAACAGATGAACCATCTTTGAGACAAGCAGTTATTGGCAAAATCAAAGCGTTTTGATAGGCAAACTCAACTGCACATTCTTCTTTATCAAAAATTTTTTTTAATTCTTTTCGGGGCGGAATCATTTTAGGGATGTAAATTAAAAAAAATAAATTAAAAAAAACAGCTCATTAGGACTCGAACTCCGGGGTAGATAAGTACAAGAGATCCAAAAATGACCCAAGAAGCACGTTTTGAACATAAATATAGTAAAATAATGTTCTTGGAAATATTGCTCATATGTGTGTTCTCGTCCGGGATCAGATTTCTTATTCAAACGACAATACTTTTTTCAATGTGAGTTTGCGCGCATATGTGCACGCTCGCCCGAAATGGTACACATTGGTTGCGCTCATATTTGAGCGCGCGCCCGGTAAGTAATTAAATATTAGTCAATATAGAAAACCGGTTGGAGGAACATTTATAAAACTCCATTTAGATCTTATGTTATACTTAACATTCAAATTTGGAGCTTTAAAAACTATTTTGTTCTAATTAAAATATTAATGGATTCTGTTGTCATTGTAACCGTTCTGATTTATTACGAGAAATTCTGCTCATGATAACTGAAACTTATAGATGTGATAATAGAGACCAAGATTTAGCTTTGATTTTTCTCTTGTTGCCAATTTGGCTTAACATTTCTAAGCTCCTTTAAATTTATCATGATATCGTGTGCAGTTTATTTTTTCTATTGTTATTCATCCCGCTTACTCACATAATTGAATCAGCATCCACCAAAAATTTTGGAAAACAAAATAATTGAAAAGGCGCCCTCTCGACTTTATTCAAAGATCTCGTTTCGCCAACTTAAAATTTATGATTTTGAAATAAAGCCTAATTCAGTTGGGGTCCGAGATGAGATAGGAAGAAAGATAATAGAATATATAGTGATAATTTATTATTAGTAATTGAATATTGCTATATATAGAATATAAATATAAATAAAATATAAATAATAACTAAATATTAATATTGTAATTTAATATTACCGTATTTAGAAATTAAATATAATTATTTCTATATACTGTAAAATCCCGAGTATAAGCTGCAACTACATAAATATAGCAATTATTAATTACTATTTTTAGTTTTAATAAAAATTAATTTAAGATTTGATATATACATAGCAAAACAACATTTTAGTAAAGGACGATAAAACTTAGAGATCAATATCAATCGATATATCTGTTCGTGAACATAACGAAATAAAGTCTAGTGCGAAAAATCGAATCAATAAAACTTTGCTATATTAATCATTTCCTGTTTTTAGCTATCGTTTTAGAAATAGTTAATCATTGTTGGAAATTAATTTTCGCTTGGAAAAATATGAATTTATTGGAAACCATTTATCGTTCAAAGAGTATTTAGTATCGCGTGGGCAATAATTACCGAGAACATTAATACGGTAATTTCCTTAGTTTTCTTACTTTAATCAATCGAGTGTCAGGAAACGGCTTTGTTTCTGTTTCATTAAGGATATATTTTTAAATCAAAGTATTATATAGTAGGAAGTATTGACCAAATCTCTCGGTAAACTACCCTCCTCTTTTACCTTACATCTTTTTCTGGCTGTTTGTGCACGTTAGGACCTATTAGCTTTCCTTCAGGTGCATCCAAGTGTGTTATCAATTTTAGTAGTATAAATTGTTGTATAACTTTTGAGTATATAATAAAGTCTTTTGCTTAAACCATATGGTTATTTATTTATAATTTACCATACACGGCGTATAAAAAGTAATTGGAGTCAGAAATTTATCTGTGTTAGTCGATTTCGAAATCCAACGAACCTTAAAATTCCGTTATGCAGTTGTTTACCACTCGGGTTTCCCACATGGCTCGGGCTTCCCTCAATACCTAATAAATTATTCATTTATTTTTAATTAATTTGTATTTATTTACTTTTTCTGGGCGCCCCATTGGTTTTGTTGGGCTAGAACCGAGAACTGAGAGTGTTTTTAATGAATCGAAAATACCTAACATAAAAATCGCAAAGTTGAATTAAAATTTATGATCATACACCAAATAATACAAAATAAAGAACACAACACATTGAAGATGAATAAAACACGTATTTTAAATGAGATACATCAAAGACATTAAACATTGAAATATATTTGAAACGTTGCTCAAATTTTTGTAAAGTTCTGTGACATAAATTGACTAGATATTTTTCATTGGAATGTTGGCATGTTTAAATCAGAATATATTTTTAGTTCATTTTTTAACTCTGTAAATTTGCTAATATTCTTCGACATGGCTATTTGAAATTAAATTTAATAACTTTATTAATATTAAAAATGCATAAATTTTGCCACAAAAACACACAAAGTTTTGAACTTTAAATTGCAATCAAGAATAAAATTAACTATTTTTTAAATGTTTATAACTACTAGTTTAGTAACCTTGTAATTATTAATAATTTAAATGATTGAATATTTCTTTGATTATAAGCTGCTTATATGTTTTGTGGTTATTTTTCTAATTTATAAGTAAGATGTTAACATTATATATGAAACTAATAATGTAATAAAGATTAGGAACAGTGAAACAAAATCTCCACAAGAAACTTGGTCATCAGGGTCCACCGCCTTTGCCTTTTTTAGGGAACTTCGTCGATATCATCCGTAACGGAATTTATGAACTTGACATTATAAATCGGGATAAATATGGGAAAATTTACCCGTAATTTAGTGATTTCCAATGATTTTTGTCACTATTAAAGTATTCCTTAGATTCTATTTCGGTGGTATTCCAATTTCCATTGTATCAGACGAAGAGTTACTGAAACAGATTTTGATTAAAGACGCGAAATGTTTCACTGACAGATTGGTATTGGATTTTTTAAGCATTATTTTCATATTTTATAGAAATTGGTTTGTGATAAATTAAATCGAATAATAATAAAAGAAATAAAAACAAATTATATCCATGTTTGTGCTTTGATACAGAGAGTTATCTCTCTCTATAAGACAGAATTTCGAATTACTTACGATGGGTTTACAAACCTTTGCAAAGACATCATTCTTCACTTCCACTGAACACAATATTGGGCTAATTATTCGCCTATCTGTAATGATTATACTCTTGTATAGTGAAGGTCATTCTTTCAATATACAATTCTCCCCCCCCCCCCGAACGCATTAAGGCAAGGCGTTGTATTTGAATATAATTTTTTTATTTAATTTTAAAATTTTTCTTTTTTTCGAAGACAGCTCCCCTACGAATATAACGCCTATTTATATTTTTAGATTTGGAAAGTTTTTAAAATATTTTTAAAGTTTGATACATCAAGAGAACGTCTCTTTTCTGGAATCCGCCAGATAAGTAATGCAAAATCTCTCGTCTAAATCAATAATTGTTATGTTCCAATTTTCCATTCGCGCAACACTTTTTAAACTACTTGTTGATGACCCTTTTTAGTGACGACTTTTTCACTTTTAATTTTTATAGGCATTCAAAAAACTTGTAAACGGATTTATTGACCAAAACCATTCGTCAAGGCCTCCAGTTTCCTTAAAATAGTTTAATTAATCTGAAAACGGAATTGGATTATTCTGAATTAATTAATCATAAATAAATTATCTTGAACACTTTCTTGTAATATTATATGTAAATTCTTTTTCATAAAATCTTCTTTACGTACTGAAAGCATTCATAACGAAGTTCTCGATTTCACTGGCGATCCAATCAATTATTCAATCGCTTATTATTTTTTGATTAGTAATTTTTGGATTAGCTTAGACTCTAAGGCTTAGAGGGTCTGTATGTCAAAATTTTCTATTGCGTTTGCAATGTATTCATCATATATTGTATTATAAATTTCTTGAAAGCTGCAATTTATAACTTTACAAAATGGTTGCAATAGGTTAGTTAAATTGGGTGAAATTAGCACAACAAATATGTTGTACTTTTCAAGATATTTACTCTTATATAATTTAACATGACTTCCATACGAATCCATTACTAATAACACAGGCTCACTCGTGAAACGCGTTTGTGGTCGACTAAGAAGTACTTTTAAATAAATCTTCATAATTTCATCATTAAACATTCCAGTTTTATTGATATCAATAAAACACTTATTAATTACCACAAGTTTCTTTTTCTAATTTGAGAACAGAAAATGTGGTTTCGAATATTTCCCTTTATAATTTATTGTCAGTGTCGTTGTGAACCGTTTATGAGCTTCCCTGGATTTTTCATTAACACTTTAGATATTTGTTTTACGAAGTAATGGTGATTTTGGTTTCAGACTTAAAATACCGAAGAACCTGATCGAAGTTAATAATTTTGCATGGTTTAATTTTCCTTTCCTCAATTATATTGTAAATTGGGCTATTATGTACAATAGTATACTCACTTTTAATTGTGTTTAAATTAATTATATTTAATAATTTTAACAATTTAAAATGGTCATGGATTTATTAGACTTTTATAGCATTGTAAACGATTCCGAATCTTTAATTGATTGGTGCATTGAAAAATTGTAATTGTAATAATAGCCGTAAATTATTCGTAAATATTTGTTTGAAATATTAACAACATTTAGAGGTATCTTTTTTGTTGACGTTTGATTCCGTAATACTAGATTTTTAATGGCTTTTAAAACGTTCACGTCAGCCTGCCGATGCTTGGAAATTATTCGTTCCTTTACCCACTGAAAACTTTGTAAACTTTAATTTTCTTTCCCTGTCCACTAACTTTATGAAAATTCTTTTTTGTATGAATTGATCCATTTAAGGATCATTTGGGTTTACTTTTTGCTGAAATCATTCTTGAGAAACTGACGATTGAAAATTATATTTTTTGACAAGAAATTTCAGTTTTTTCCAGGTATTCCAGCATGATGTAAATTTAAAATATCAATTTTTTACCCGACTCTAAATTTATAAAAACACTCGATATACGAAAAAGGTTATTAAATATTTTTAGAAGCATTTTTGAATATTTTCAAATCATAATTTGGTCTATTTATTGTCCATTTTAAAAAAATTTATTTTAATAAAAAACATGATAGAAAGCTTAGGCACTTTATTCTAGCAGTAATTCTATGGGACGTTGACAGTTGGGCAGAAATAATTCACAAACCAATGCTCATGAACAGTAGCCGTAACCCAGGTTTTATTATTAGACATCCAAATCACGGATAAATTATGATTGGAGTATGCCTTCATTACCCGAGTGTTTTCCGAGTGATACAGCAACAAAGATTTCAATTTAAAATCGCTTAAAGCGTTTCACATAATAAAAGCGTAAGCCGATTTCTGACCGCCTTAAATCGAGATCGTTTTTCTTCTTTTCTTTATGAATATTAATTCTGGAGAATATTTTTAAACTATTAACGAGTAAATTCTTTCGCAGCACCTACATAGGCACTAGTAGCCTCTTCTCAAATGTTTAATTTGTGAATATCAGTACGAACCTTAAACTTTTCGAACCATCCTCGCTTGATGCAAACGTTTCTACTGATGAGTTAGTGCAAGGTTCTTCAGAGTTCTCTTTGTCTAACTCCTCAAATTAACCTTTTGCTTTCTCTATTATGATTGCTTGACTCATTGGCATATCACTATTATTTTATTATTTTATCTTTTACACTTTCTTTTCATTCTGAATTTTTTTTATTACGAATTTAGTAATTATAACAAAAATATAAGTAGAAACTATTTCAACAAGGAACAAATGATTGATTCTTTGTTTGTACAAATCTATCCCCAAATAAAATTGTGTGAATCCCCTAAATATTAACAAAATCGGACAAACTAAAATACAAAAACCAAAACCCAAATTTTTAGTTTTTTGCTATTCCTTTTTATGAGACATCGTAATAATTCAAAATGTCTACTAGATTGATGTCATTTTTATATTGAATTAAATAAGATAATCAAAAATTTTAAATCAAATCATTTAGGATATTGGATCAAATGGGAAAATAGGAGAGAAAAATGTTGATTATATTGAAAGGAAAAGATTGGGAAAGAGTTCGTAATTTAGTGTCTCCGACTTTTACATCTGGAAAATTGAGAAAGGTAATAATTAAACATTTAAATTAATATTACAGTAAAATTATTTGAATTTTGGTATTCTGGTCCACAAATTAATTGGGAGTTTATATTTTGAAATCACCCTATGACCAGTAAATATTTGCGTCTAATATTTTAATATATTATAAATGGGTTTACCCAATAACGGCTCAGTGAAAACGGCGCGAAACAATAAAACCGCAGATAAAACAGGAAATATCTCCAGCTAGTCCATATATCTTTTTTAATCACTATATGCATTTTTTAGAATCTAGTTATAAATACTTAATTCACGATTCGATATAGATTTATCTGCGCATTTATTGTTCCTGCCTTTATTGTACCTTAATTGTACCTATATTTTCGAAAAAAATTGTTTATATATAATAAGAATACATTCTCTCAAAATTGTTTGAGTAATACCAAAACTACCTAATTAAAAAATTAACTAAATTCACCAAACTAAAGGAGAATAATCAATAATTTTTTTGGAAAAAGAAAGAAATATGTAATTAGTGATAAAGTAAATTGACGCAACATTAGGATAATGCATTTGGGATTCTTCTAAGGCTTAAATGCAAAGATTTAATGACTTAATTACAAAATAATACATTGTCTTTTATCCAAACATAAATTAATCATTATAATTAAATTAATTAAATTAATAAATTAAATTTATATCAGTTCATTGAGGGAAATGGTTTGATAATAAAAATAATATATTATCTTTTGTTTTATCAGAAAATTGATTTGCAAGAAGTCATTTAAAACAAAATCTCAGTAAAGCAATTGATAACTGATTGTTAAAAATAAAATTTCTAAATATTAAGTTGTTACTAAATGAAAATAGGAAATTTTATGTATCTTTCAATAAGATCAGTGGATTTTCAGGTAGCATTAAAATAAAAATGTCATTTTGTCGATTTAAATTAATAGTTATGGAATAATTTGATATTATCCAATATATATGTTGGGTTTAATATTAAAATGGCACAAAAAATAAAATAAGAGCTCGGTAAAAACAATATAAAACCAAGATAATAAAACTGCAATATTCATTAAAAATTGAAAGTGAATATTGTACACGGGAATGGGTATGGTTGAACGCCGATCATGAGGCAAACCCAAAAATAATAATAATTAAGGGAGGAGTCCCTAGAGAAAGTTATATTAAAAATAAAAAAGCAATAATGGGAAATTCGAGCAATGTAGAAAACTTGAGCTGTATAAAGAGCCAAGATATGTTGAAACCCGAATAATCACCAAAATAATTGTTGATAAGCGGCCCAGGCGTCAGGTGGAAAGACGGGGCAAATGAATTTGTTATGATAACAATTAAATTCAAAATTCGGAAATAATTGCCTGATATTAATCAAATCATCATTTGAACAACAGTATAAAAAGAAACATGGAAAAGAAATGAATTGCCAGTTGGTCGAAAAATATCAGAAATAAAGTTAGAGCGCCAAAGGATTAAACAGGCGAAGAGGCAAAATAATTGTAAACGAGTTCTTTACTAAAAATAAACGTACCAGAAAGGTTTGTTGTCTATTGGGTTTTCTGATTTAAGTGTAAAATTTGTTTTGGAAAGAAGATTCCAAATATTGTGACTATAAATTTGTTCTCTATTGGGTTTTAGTCGTTTGGTTTATAAAAGGGAATACGAGGGGTCAGAGATTAACTGACTTACTAACAAAGATAGATAGATATAGATATAAATTAGAAAAAATAACTATTGAATTTTTGGAAAAATTATTTGGATCATAATTACTTAAAAAACTATTTTTAAAATTATGTTCCAATTGTATAATTGTAATATTTAGGAATTTTTTACTTTTTTATATTGTATTTGTTTAGATGTCTCCGTTAATGAAAGATTGCATTGATTTACTGAATAAAAGGTTGGCAGATATTCCAGAAAAGGATCCAATTGATGTAAAAGAGTATGTATATTCTTTAACCTTTTCACATGCAATTTTATTGTTATTATACACAAATTTTGGCTAAAATAATTTAATTATCATTAATTAATTATTAGAGACAAATTTAGTGTTAAGTCATAAAAGTTTTGATTAATATTACATATAGTACATGGAATTTTGAGATCTCAATAAAATAAAGAATGAAGTCAATTCTACAGTTGATAATAACCCTGACATTTTACATCACAATTCTAAGCATTTAAAATAAAAATAATACTAATAAAGACTTATAAAGAATATGCATAAAATAAATTAAATTAAATATTATTAAAGGTATTATTAGACATATTTCTAATATTTATAGATTATTCAACTTTTTAAAATACTTTTTAAAATACCTTTAACCTTTTCTTTAAAAGTTGGTGCAAAAATCAATGATTTTAACAAAATTTTATTTAAATTCAGACATTAAATATTTAATGATTTAAATTATAAAACTTTACTAAAATCTGTTAATTTGATAGAATTTTCAAATTAAAAAAATTATCTTCTTTACAACTATAGACAAATGTTTAATTTTTCCAATTTAACACAAAGCATGTGTTTGAAAAGATCTGTAGTCGCAAGAAAAAAAAATTCTAAAAAAATGTATTTAAATAATATTAGAAAACGACAGAATTTCATTGTGTATAATGAGCATGGGTGTCCGAAATGGGGGGGGCAAGTGTTGGCACTTGCCCTCATCCTGAATTTACCAAACTATTCTATTTTTCGATTAATTTAACACATTTTAATAGATGCGCTCAAACAATGTTGGAAAAACCCAAGACAAAAAATTTTAATTTAAAGAGGCTTCCTGTTTTTTTAATGTTATTAATTATATCTGGAAATCAATGATTTCAAATCATCTTATTCGTATAAAAACTTTCAAACGTTCTGGTTTTAAAAAAGTGTTTTATTTTGTAAATTAATGAAAAAAGTTCTATTTTGTATATTTATATAAATATATTTTTGCGCTCCCTTGGAAAAATTCCTGTGGACGCCCATGATAATAAATATAATTTTAAATTTAATTTTAGTCTTTGTATAACGGCGCCACAAGCAGAGTTTAGTATTTTTCTATAAGGAATAATAAAATTTTTAGAAAAGATAATTTACATTAGTGTCAATGCGTCTAAGTCTATTACAGATCTCGAAATTTTCATTAGAGACCCACATTTCAACAGATGAGGAGAAAGTTCGAAATGTGTAATGGGCGTTGGAAGTAAACTATAGTATGGAGTTGATATTATTACCAGGATGTGCAAAGAATGCAAATAATTTTAAAGATATTAAAAGTAAATTTTCTAGTGTTAAATATGGTAAAGAAATACGAATTTCCTCTATTTTTGATTTACTAGAAATTAATCAGAGTGGTATATCTTTATAACTAAACCGAGAATAGAATTATTTAAAAGAATAGCTTGACTTAAATGAAGACATAGAAGAAAGAATTTTATACTGGAGTTTTTCCAGGAATTAAATAATATAAACATTTGACTTTCTGCAATTGTTTATGAAAGGCTTGTACATTCACCTTCCAATATTAAATAGTTGGCTTACCTGGAAAACCGAAACACTATTATAGAATTGGTCCTTGGATAATATTTTCCAAAGTTTTACTATTTATTACTGTTTTGTGTATTAAATGAATTCACTGACACTTATCGTACCATAAAGTTTATGTTACACATGAGTTTATACAATTATTTATATTTTAAAATTGAATATTATATTTAAGGGTTTTTGGGGCATTAACAATGGATATGATTGCCCGGACGATGTTTGGAATGCATATCGATTCACAGACAAATCCCAATAATCAATTTATTATTAATGCCAAAGCGTTATTCAAGTTTTCATTATTCAATCAATGCTCATCATAATTTGTAAATATTGACAATAGCATTTTTGAATTATTTATAATTTTTAGTGTTTTTCCTGAAATTTCACCAATTCTTCGCAAATTTTTCCCCAACTGGGAATTTCTTGGAAGAAAAACAATGGAATTTTCGTCAGAAACCTCAACAAGGCCATTGAGGAGAGACAAAAATCACCAGAAGTAATTTATTTGCATTAATAGTAATTCACTGTAAAGTGTTTCAAAGCGCATTTTCAATTGAAAAATGCCTAAATCAATGTAAGAATAATTTTATGTAAAATTTATATATCAATTATAAATATTTATTACTCATAAAAAAGTGAAAAAAAATAAAATAAATTAAAGTGTTAAATTAGTATAATTAATATTAAATCAATGATTTTGTTGGACATGCTTGAATTAGAATTTTGAATTTCGGAAAAGTAAAATTAAAGTGTATAAACAAAAATGAGATAAACAAATATATTTTAATTACTTAATATAATATTTAATTTTTAATATTTTAATATCTTATAAATAATAAAAAATTTTGTATGATAATTCTGTATGATAATAATACTGTTGTCGGGAAAAACGAAAAAATAGGCTGGAAATCTTTGAAAGTGTTCGATCTTCAATGAACAGGGAACATATTTAAATCTTCTGTAAATAAAATTAATGTTAACATATTTTATAATTTTTTTTATTAATCAAACTTAATATAAGTTTAAAGTAAGCATTTTCATGCCCATACTTGCTTTTATGCTTCTTGACGAGTACTACATATCCCTAAAGTTCAGCCTTTTTCAACATTCCATGTAATTAATAATGAATTTTTTTGGTCATTGTGTTTCTTTTGTTGTTTAGTAAAGGCGAAGTGATATTGTAAGTCATTCAGATTTTCCCGGGTTAAACTTAGATCGATATTTGAACAATTGTTATTTTTCACCACTTTTCGAAAATATAGATTTCTTTCAGTTGTTAAATGACAATAGATCAATAAAATAATTTATAATGCTAGTTTGAAGAAAACTAGTAAATTAAATAATGATAATCTTAAAATTTAGTCATTATTAATTAATAATCACAACTTGCGTTAGAGCTTTTATTAAACGCGTGATTGATTATTTGATGAATTGTATGTGAAATTATCGATTGTTTATTTAATTTAGAAAATTATTTAACATTTATCGAAAATATGCATATAAAATTTGAGAAAAGACTTTGATAATAAATTTTGAAATAGAAAACGTTTTGATATTGTTTTAGGAATTTCAAAAAAGTTTCCTTTGTTCATTTTCTATTTCATTTGGTGTAAGAAAATTTGCTCGCAAATTAAAACAAATTCAAATATTTTAGGAATATAAAATGATATTTTCTGGCTAAAAATCCAGAAGCTCAGCAAGACGTTTATCGTGAGATAATCAAACTGTGATTTGGAAGAAGAAGCAAGGCTGCGTCAGGACTATGCAGCTGTTGCGCGCAACAATTTAGACAATTAATTTATATTTTAATTGATAAATGCTGTTAATGAAAAATTATTGTAAAACATTAAAAAAAGTGTATAAAAATTATTTAAATTTACAAGATATTTATTTGATCATTGAGATAATATTACTTCAGCAATTCAATGACTTTTTGTCGGAAATGATGAAAGCAAAAAAAGACATCGATGATTCTGATCCTGAACAATTGCAAAATTTAAATTCAAGATCTTTAACCAATTCTGAAATTATCGCTCAATCTTTCCTTTTTCTATTGGCTGGCTACGAAACTACCGCGACTTCATTAACTTACGTAGCATATTTTTTGGCTAAAAATCCAGAAGCTCAGCAAGACGTTTATCGTGAGATAATCAACGTTTTTGGAATTGATGTATGTCATTTTATTGAAGATTTAGTTATTATATTATTAATTTTGAGTTTTAAATTAAAATATCAAAGTATCGGGTTTCTTTTTCAATATTTCTTGTTTAATATAATAGATCACTAAAATTCGTGATTAAAATCACAAAAATTTGGCGATAGCATTTATGAAGAATGAAGAAAATTAAAGTTCGTTCCTTGTGAATAACTAATTGTAATAAGATATAATTTGATAATAAAATCCAAGATATATTTATCAATCTGTTGATTGGCTTTGTTCGGTTTCTTCAACTTCAGCAGCTACTTCTGATGATTCAATTTCTTCAGCAACTTCATGATTTTTGGACATGCTTGAATTAGATTTTTGAATTTCGGAAAAGTAAAATTAAAGTGTATAGATAAACAAATATATTTTAATTACTTAATATTATATTTAATTTTTAATATTTTAATATCTTATAAATAATAATAAATTTTGTATGATAATTCTGATATTGTGACCAGCACACTAATAAGCAGTTTTGTAATGAAATAAGAAAAGAAATCGATGTAATAAATTTGCTAAATAGCAACCTGACAATAATCGTATTTATTAAATTAAATTGATGAATTTTAAATATAAAATTGTTTCATTATTAGAAATTTTCGTGCAAGACCTAAGTTATTTGGCGTATAAACTAAATTTGTGTCCTTTGTAAATACTTTAATAACTCATTATATGATCTCAAAAGTATAATTCAAAATAAAGTAATCTAATATTAGATTTGACACTTCCATTTTCCTGTTAATGTGAATTTAATAATTTTGATTAAATAACATATTTTAAAATAAAGACATCTATAAACACAAAGCAAAGTCCTTATTATTAATAATAATAATATTAAATAAATTCCAATAGCTTTTATTAAATAAAAATTTCGAATATGAAATAGCTACTTTATTGTTTGAACAGTCTCTCGGAAATTATAGTCGTCTGTAGATTTGGAGAAGCGTTTCATGCTTGATATTACATGATCTAAATGCATGTTCATCTACTAGTAAATTCTTCGATATTTTCAAATTGGCAAATTTGGCAAGATTTCATTTATAGTTAAAACATATTGATTTTATTTTTGAAACTTTTTCTCTTTGATTATCCTTCAATCTATTAACGTAATCTTGATTTTTAGTTAATAGTACTCAGTTATATAATGATTGTAATTGTAGTCCCTCCACTTCATGCATATATATTATATTATTTTGTTTAAATACCCAGAAAGAGGAAAAGAAGACGTTTTCATAAAGAGATCTTTCCTAAATATTAAAAGATGAATTTAAGAAAAAGAGTGCATCTTAAAATATAGCTGGGTCAATGTTGATAAAACTACGAACTTAGCAAACATCACACTATTACTATATATATATAAAAGAGAGTTTAAGACTATAAATCAGTAATATATCGATGTTTGTTGATACTCACGAATTTTCGGCACTGCCTTTTTCAAGTGAATACATATAATATCGACTGTTAGAATTTCTCTAATTGAAGACATTGAAGATTTTATATATTAATTTTTTTATCACAATTCGTTTCTTGAAACAAAATATATTTGAATGTAATATTTAACTTGTTTGAAATTAATCACTTACAGTTTAATTGATAAATTTCGTTATAATTAAATCATACATCGACATTTGGCACAGGTCATAGTCAACGCGCATATTGCGTCATTCCAACACAAGTGGTTAATCAAACATTATTTCAATATCAATAATTTAAATAAAAAATTATTAAAAAAATTTTATTAAAGGGAGAAATTTCCTATGAAAAAATTTCGAATTTACCGCTATTAGAAGCAGCAATTAATGAATCACTAAGAATTTGTCCTCCAGCGTCCGTGTAGATCGCGTGTGTACAGAAGATGTTGTTCTAGTAACTTCGGATAATCAAAAGATAAATGCTAAAAAAGGAGATGTTTTTACTGTTCCTATTTACGCGATTCATACGGATCAGAGATTTGGCCAGATCCACATAAATTCGATTTACATAGGTCTATTATTATTATTGTTATTATTTGCATAATTTATACATCTGGTTCAGATTTGATAACGAAAATAAAAGATCCGAAGCATATATAGCTTTATGCCTTTTGGCATGGGTCCCAGAAATTGTGTAGGCATGCGTTTTGCGGTTTTAGAAATTAAAATGGCCTTAGTGAACATATTAAAACAATTTGAATTGGTACCCTGTGCTGAAACATTGGCAAGTTTGTAAATTTTTTTGATGTTTAATAATTATTTTAGGATGTTTATTAAATTCAAAAAAACTGGCTTTGGTGGACCAGAAAGACCAATTATACTCAAAATTATTAGAAGACCATAACTAATTTTCATGAACCGGCTTTAGCTTAGCCTTCTGTTTGGTTTATAATTATAATTGTGATAACTTGCACTGTTTGAATATTATTTCTTTAATTAGAGGGTTTTGAAATTATTAATTTTCAAGCATATATTTTATTTTAATTACGTGCACTGAGCAAATAAACCCTCAGATGCTTGTTTACAATAATAAATTATAGTGAATATAAGCTATCAAATTATGGTCATTTTTTGCCAACCTAAAATGAAATAAAACGGGTTCTGATTTCGACGTTCACATTTTATTGCCATGGTTCAACTTTTAAACTAGTGGTGAATCATTCTTGTTTCACAGTAAATTGCAAATTCAATGTGATTTATTTTTGTTTATTATTGTCTTTTATTATATAAAAAGTTTTTATATAAAACAAAAGGTATATCATGCGTATGTTATTCACGAAAGCTTAAATTATTACATTATATACATAACAAATGTCAGTAGTGACTTGAGTTATTTCAATACCATCAGAACCTCCCCTCTCTTTAAAGGTCAAATTGGTGTTTAAAAACTAATTTCAGCTTTATTAACCATACATCCTTTATTATCACAATATTTGTCAACTTTCACATTGTCATCACAAACTCTAAAATGTATAGGGTTATGACTTTTTTAAAGAGAAGCCTGTGGCAGTATAAGATGAAGTTTTATATAAAAATAGCATATATGACTTTTTTAGTGATAATATTCAAAAACGTCGCGCACCACACTTAAAACATATAGTCAGAAATTCAATTATATTCAAAAATTCAAACATTTATTATTACAATGTTTATAAGTTTAAATTTGTATTTTCAAATCTGAGGTTTAGGTATTCGTCATTTTTGCATTTTCTCGTAGGTCTTCCATCATCTTCACTGCTCTTTCAGCCACACTATTGGAAAGGGAAACATCAATAACTGATTCTTCATTAACCAATGTCTTTTGAAGCATTTTATTGCCTTCCTATACCGGGATTTAGAGATACCAAGGAGCTCATCATAAACATGCCCATTAAAATTCTGATCTGAGAACCATGCTGCTGCCTATACTACGAAATGCCAATGATGGGAAAGCCTCCAGTGACGAGGCATTTATATTCGAACGTTGCTCGAGAGTTCTATCTGGCTTTATGAATTGACGAAAGTTTTCGCCAATTGATGATAGGAAATTTGTCAGAACTTGTGATATATATATTTCGATGAAGGTTCTGGTATGTAATATGTTCTGTTAAGTAATTAAACAATTTAACTGACAAAAAAATTAGGGAAATTAAAAATTCGCTACCTTTGGTACAATAACGATTTATGTTAGCATTATAACCACACAGATTTTTAAAACGAAGGTTGAAATCACTAAATATGCAGAAGGGTCATTTCCAAATTAAGAAAAAAGGTTGAGCGAATTACTGGTTAACATTAACGTAGTAATTAGATTTAAATTTTATTTTCATAATTAAGTTAATGGTCTTAAGTAGTATGATGTGGGCTCCCCCGGCCAGGAGCCCGCCCGGCCACATATAGCCCCCCCGGGGAAAAAAAAATTTTTTTAATAAAAGGTCAAGGTCAAGGTCATTTATATTTTCAAGGTCATTTATTTTTCAAGGTCAAGGTCATTTATTTTTTTCAAGGTCATTCCCAAGGTCATATGACTCGCCGTGATGACTCATCAAGGCCATTTATTTTTTCAAGGTCATTCAATTTTTCAAGGTCATTTAATTTTTCAAGGTCATTTAATTTTTCAAGGTCATTTAAGTTTTCAAGGTCATTTATATTTTCAAGGTCATTTATATTTTCAAGGTCATTTAATTTTTCAAGGTCAAGGTCAAGGTCATTTATTTTTCAAGGTCATTTAATTTTTCAAGGTCAAGGTCAAATTTTTAATAAAAGGTCAACGCCATATTTTTAATAAAAGGTCACGGTCAAAGTCAAATTTTAAACAAAGACACATGACTCATCAAGGTCATTTAAACAATGACCATGACTCATCAAGGCCATTTCAAGGTCGCGTGATTCAGCAAGGTCATTCCCACTGTCATATGACTCATCGTGATGACTCATCAAGGTCAAAGATTTAATAAAAGGTCAAGGTCATTTATTATTTTCAAGGTCATTTATTATTTTTCAAGGTCATTTATTTATTCAAGGATATATTATTATTTTTAAAAAATATTATTATTTTCTAAGTTTTTATTTTCTAAGTTTTATTATTATTATTATTATTATTATTATTATTATTATTATTATTATTATTATTATTATTATTATTATTATTATTATTATATATACTCCTATATATACTCCTATATATATACTTTATATATACTCCTAGTCTATCCGATAAAATATTCTGTCCCCCTATGGGTACTGCTCACAAAGGTACTGCTCACATGGGTATCAAGACAAAACTTTAACAAAGAAATTCTAAATATTATACTTTAAATATACACTAAAATTTATTAACACATTCATCATCTCCACAGTTCATAACATTTTCAAATACAATTTCAAAGTATTATTATTATTATTATTATTATTATTATTATTATTATTATTATTATTATTATTATTATTATTATTATTATTATTATTATTATTATTATTATTATTATTATTATTATTATTATTATTATTATTATTATTATTATTATTATTATTATTATTATTATTATTATTATTATTATTTATTATTATTATTACGCGCGCGGGGAATATTATTATCATATATACTCTTAATCTATCCGACAAGATATTCTGTCCCCCTAAGGGTATTGCTCATATGGGTAATGGTCAAAAGTGTACTACTCACATTCAACATGTCTCAAAGGGTATAATATAATTATTATTAAATTCTGACCAACTTAAATCAATGAAGGGGTAGAACAAAAATATATTACGTTGCGGTATTTTAAATTTAAAAATATTTTAAAAACTTATTTTGACACTAAAGTTTAGTTAATTAACGAAGACATAATTATTGCACATGCTTTGTATAAATATTATTATTTTTTAAATTTTCAATATTTTCTTTTAAAGTATTAACATGCGCGGGAGTTATTATTATTATTATTATTATTATTATTATTATTATTATTATTATTATTATTGTTAATGAAAAATCTAAAATATTGTTTACACACACAACCCATCAACCATTATTATTATTATCAATATTAAAAACCTAAAATATTTTTACACACATATACAACTCATTAAACTTTATTATTTTATTATTATTATTATTATTATTATTATTATTATTATTATTATTATTATTATTATTATTATTATTATAATTATAATTAGTCAAAAACCTAAAATAATTTTTACACACTAAGTTATGGGGTAGAGAATTATTATATGTTTGCAGTATTCTGTGTTTGCCTATACAGGAAGTTGTCAATAAGGAACGATAATTTTATACATACATTCTATATACACATACCTTGTTTACTACTCACACTCAACATGTCGCAAGGGTTTTCGATTTTAAAGCATATTATGGTTTATTAAGGTTAGTAAATAAAACTTATCACACACACACTATTTTTAATAATATTTAAACGATAAAAATCAAGACAAGAGAGGACAAGGCAAAGTTTATGCATTTAGTATTGCCAGGCCTAATGAGCAGTGACCAAATATCTGTGCCTGAAAGACACGGTGGATATTTGTTCGCGTCCACAAGGGTCGTCTGTGCCTCCCCCAAGTGGGGTCAGAAGAACCTGGGCATTATAGCTTTCCGTACGGAACATTACGCCTAGCACGGGTAGTCAACTACCAGCACATTCGAAACGTATAATTTCAAAATACATGCGTCATTGGCACTATAACCAAATTAATTAATGTTTTCACTAACAACAATATATATTTACAGAGGCCTCCCACTAGTAGGATTACAACCGCCCACCACGACGATCAGCTTGTAAATATATATTAATTAAGGGATAAAGAGGACCCACCCAACCCTATTATATTTAATTTACAAATTTTTCTCGCTCTTATGCTGGTAATCTATCTCAAAATTATCATCTCCATCGGGCCATTTGGAATATATTTTGCAAATTGGACGTATTTCTTAGTTTCTGATGCGGTGTCAACTATCATTGCTAAAATTTATATTGATTTAAAAGCAATTAACTTACATTATCTAGCATTTTATCGTCACAAATTAAATTCTGTCTGAGTATTAGGCAACTGTTATTTGTGGTATACTTTTTCAATGACATTTCCCACCATAAAACACAGATACCTAAATATAATATATATATATATATATTTTAAAGAATTAATTCATGTCTTACATTAATAATAATATTCTTCAGGCATGACGAGTACTTTACTTAATTGCTAAAACATCGATTTTTCCCATTTTTCTTGACATTCGTTGAAAGTTTACATAATTTAAGTCTGATAATTCATGTTGAAGGACACCCACAATCAGCAAATTCATTTAAGAAATCTCTAAATCCAGAACATAAGTCTTTTATTGTTTCACCATTTTATCTGGTTCATCTTCTTCATAATTATATAATTCATTTTCTTCATTACTAAGTAAAATAATTAAAATATTGTAGTAAATTCTTTATTTACTTACTTTATGGATACTAAAACGAAAGAAATAAAGTTATATCAGAATTATATTTAAATAATTTAAATTTAGTTATTTAAACATATTTAAACACTTTAGTTATTTAAGCATATTTAAACACTTTAGTTATTTATGCATATTTAAACATTAATATTATTATATAGTATAACTTTATAAAATATTATAATATTATAATTTTATGTATTCTAAATTTATTAATAAATATAGTATAATTTTATATAATATTATAATTTTATGTACACTTATATATCCTTCATTTAATTTTTTAAATTCAAAAATTTATAATGAAGATTTTTTGAATTAAAAAATATTCTGTTAGTATTTCCAGGCAGAAATCAACGAATTCAATAATTAAAATCTTAATTTTCATGTTGTTAGGGTTGTGGCCAGAAGTTAATCGCCATCTAATCGTTTGTTCTCAATTTCGCTCATTTTTGTTCAAAACATTCAGGTGAGTTGTTATCTGGAAAGTTTCTTTGAGCTCAGTTTTGTTAAAACACTCACGGTATTTTTGAGGGACGTGACACTGGAAATAAATTAACAATGGATGGTCATCCATACATGTTGTTGGTCTGAGCTGTCGATTTATTTTAGAAATAGGTATATTAAAAACATTTAAGGTATCATTCAGTAAAATAATATAGTATGTTTTAGTTAATTTATAAATAACAGTATTTTGATATATCAATAAAGACCATATACTCCGAGTTTATCCGACAAAATATTCTGTCCCCCTATGGGTATTGGTCACAAGGTACTACTCACATTCAACATGTCGCAAGGGTATATTAATCATTTAGAAATTCTAAGGTAATTTAGTGAGATGATCAGAAATTCGTGAATATTTTAAATGTAACTTTACACTTATGTCGAGCGACTAATTTATTGGTTAACTTTTTAGACATTTAAAGCAAAGGTAATTTATTCATCTAATGTTCGTTACAATAGTTAATAATATGAGAAAAACATGGTCATTATTCATTGATAATTTTAAATTCTTTATCATTTGGAGTAAATTTGTTTGAGGCAAAAATAATTAAAGGAGTCATAATAGAAATATGGTTATTATTTATCCAATTAAGGGGCTTATTAGTTAGAAATATATATTATAAAGTAACAATTATTTTCTAATTTAATTAGATGATCATTAGACGTAATATATCTTTGCGAGAAATTTAAGATGTTTGAGTAACCATATATTATGTGTATATAGGTATGTGTATATAGAATGTATGTATAAAATTATCGTTCCTTATTGACAACTTCCTGTATAGGCAAACACAGAATACTGCAAACATATAATAATTCTCTACCCCATAACTTAGTGTGTAAAAATTATTTTAGGTTTTTAACTAATTATAATAATAATAATATAATAATAATAATAATATATAATAATAATAATAAAATATAATAATAATAATAATAATAATAATAATAATAATAAAATAATAAAGTTAATAATAATAATTAGATAATAATAATAATAAAGTTTAATGGGTTGTGTATGTGTGTAGAAAATATTTTAGGTTTTTAATATTGATAATAATAATAATAATAATATATAATAATAATAATAATGGTTAATGGGTTGTGTGTGTAAAAATTATTTTTAGGTTTTTGACTAATATTTGCACTAATAATAATATTAATAATAATAATAATATAATAATAATAATAAGATAATAATAATAATAATAATAATAATAATAATAATAATAATAATAATAATAATAATAATAAAATAATAAAGTTAATAATAATAATTAGATAATAATAATAATAAAGTTTAATGGGTTGTGTATGTGTGTAGAAAATATTTTAGGTTTTAATATTGATAATAATAATAATAATAATAATAATAATAATAATAATAATGGTTAATGGGTTGTGTGTGTAAAAATTATTTTAGGTTTTTGACTAATATTTGCACTAATAATAATATTAATAATAACGAGATAATAATAATAATATAATAATAATAATAATAATCAATAATAATAATATTAATAATAATAATAATAAAAGTTTAATGGGTTTTATATGTGTGTAGAAAATATTTTAGGTTTTCACTAATATTGATAATAATAATGGTTAATAAGTTGTGCATGTGTGTGTGTGTAGAAAATATTTTAGGTTTTTAATATTGATAATAATAATAATGGTTGATGGGTTGTGTATGTAAACAATATTTTAGATTTTTCATTAACAATAATAATAATAATAATAATAATAATAATAATAATAATAATAATAATAATAATAATAATAATAATAATAACTCCCGCGCGTGTTAATACTTTAAAAGAAAATATTGAAAATTTAAAAAATAATAATATTTATGTAAAGCATGTGCAATAATTATGTCTTTGTTAATTAAGTAAACTTTAGTGTCAAATAAGTTTTTAAAATATTTTAAATTTAAAATACCGCAACGTAATATATTTTTTGTTCTACCCTTCATTGATTTAAGTTGGTCAGAATTTAATAATAATTATATTATACCCTTTGAGACATGTTGAATGTGAGTAGTACACTTTTGACCATTACCCATGTGAGCATTACCCTTAGGGGGACAGAATATCTGTCGGATAGATTAAGAGTATATATGATAATAATATTCCCACTCGCGTAATAATAATAATACATAATAATAATAATAATAATAATAATAAATACATAATAATAATAATAATAATAATAATAATAATAATAATAATATATAATAATAATAATAATAATAATAATATAATAATAATAATAATAATATAATAATAATAATAATAATAATAATAATAATTCTTTGAAATTGTATTTGAAAATGTTATGAACTGTGGAGATGATGAATGTGTTAATAAATTTTAGTGTATATTTTAAAGTATAATATTTAGAATTTCTTGGTTAAAGTTTTGTCTTGAATATTTTTACAGTACCTTTGTGAACAATACCCATGTGAGCATTACCCTTGTGAGCATTACCCATAGGGGACAGAATATTTTGTCAGATAGACTAGGAGTATATATAATAATAATCATAATAATAATAATAATAATAGTAATAATAATAATAATAATAATAATAATAATAATAATAATAATAATAATATAATAATAATAATAATAATAATAATATAATAATAATAATAATAATAATAATAATAATAATAATAATAATAATAATAAACATAAACATAATAATAATAATAATAATAATAATAATAATAATAATATATAATAATAATAATAATAATAATAATAATAATAATAATAATAAAACTTAGAAAATAATAATATTTTTTAAAATATAATATGTCCTTGAATAAATAAATGACCTTGAAAAATAATAAATGACCCTGAAAATAATAAATGACCTTGACCTTATATTAAAAATTTGACTTTGACCGTGACCTTTTATTAAAAATTTGACCTTGACCTTGAAAATATAAATGACCCTGAAAAATAAATGACCTTGAAATTATAAATGACCTTGAAAATATAAATGACCTTGAAAATATAAATGACCTTGAAAAATTAAATGACCTTGAAAATATAAATGACCTTGAAAATATAAATGACCTTGAAAAATAAATGACCTTGAAAATAATAAATGATCTTGAAATAATAAATGACCTTGAAAATGGTCTCGGGAAAACGTTAATAATTTTGCCTATAATAATGATAATAATAATATTTATATATCTATAGATAGATCTTGCACTGGGCTTCAAAATAAGCTATAGACCAATAAATTCGGATAATGGCAACGATAACGTTTGGGCAAACGAAAACCAGGAGCCCGCCAGACCACTTAATAATATTTTTGAAAATAATAATAAAAATAATAGTTTTAAAAAATAATAATATGACCTTGATGATTCATCCTAATGAGTCATATGACCTTGGAATGACCTTGGATGAGTCACGCGACCTTGAAATGACCTTGAAACGACCTGGATGAGTCATGGTCTTCGTTTAAATGACCTTGATGAGTCATATGCCTTTGTTTAAAATTTGACCTTGAAAAATAAATGACCTTGAAAATATAATTGACCTTGAAAATATAAATGACCTTGAAAAAATAAATGACCTTGAAAAATAATAAATGACCTTTTAAATAATATTTTGAAAAATAAATGGCCTTGAAAAATGGTCTCGGGAAAACGTTAATAACTTTGCCGATGTTAATGATGATGATACCTTCAATAGCTCATTCGAAAGGTCTTGCACTAAGCTTCAAAATAAGCTATCGTCCAATAAAATCTGTCGGCAGGTACATTAATTTTTGGGATGAAAAAAAGTATGTCACCGCTGGACCAATTAATAATATTTGAATAATAATAATTTAACTTTGAAAAGATGGTGGTCATCAATTGTTAATAACATTAAAACTATTAAAGATATATAAGATACTTATAGCACATCTTAAAGGTCTTGCAATGGGCTTTAAGATGAGCTATCGTCCAATAAAATCTGATGGTGGGAACATTAATTTTTGGGATGAAAAAAAGTATGTCACCGCTGGACCAATTAATTAAAACAAAAAATTAAATTAAAAAAATAAATGACCTTGACCTTGACCTTTTATTAAAAAAATTTTTTTCCCGGGGGGAGGGGGGAGGGGGGTATATGTGGCCGGGCGGGCTCCTGGCCGGGGAGCCCACATCATACTACTGTCTTATATATATATTTTTTGACACAAACAAGCCGAAGGTCTTTTAAATCTTTCCTTATTACAGTCATGAATACTTCAAACGAGCTTACTGTAAAGACACTTGGTCACTACGATGGTGACGAATTGATAGAAAGCCGACAAGCGAGGGAAACACTTCCTAAATTGCAGTAAAAGAATAATTAAATGGAAGCCATGTGGCTACAACCAGCCCAGGCCCATGAGCTTCGTTGGAAAATCTCCCACTTGTCGAAGTGCCGCGACAATTTTAGCAGCCAAATAACATTCCAAAACTGAAATCCACAGTGTTTATGGCTTATTTGTTTTGCTTGTCAACTTTTAGAATCAATCTTTATTTATGAAATATGCATTATTTGTAATTTTAAGTTGAACAAAGAAATAGACTTGAAACATAAATACATTAATTAATTTACAATGCTAAAGATTATTTTGAAATTAAAATTCTATACTTACCAAAAGGAAGATTCTCTATGATTTTATTTAATGAAAATATTTCTTTAATTATTAATTTTAATATTTATTTAAGCGTTAAAGGATTGAATATTTTAACAATTATTATAAGATGTGTTTGTATATGGTATTTTAATCACCATTTTAAAATATCAATGATACAATATTTACTAAGTTATATTTTGGATATAAAATCTTTACTCCTTCTTTTTGGACTTTATTTATTATACAGGTATCGGCAATATTTAATAAAGATATTATATTTTATTTAATTTTAGATATGGGCAAAGTAAACAAAACCTTCATATAAAGCTTGGTCACAGAGGTCCACCACCATGGCCATACATTGGAAATTTTATTGATTTATTTAGATTTGGTGTTCATGAAATGGATAAATTAAATCATCAAAAATATGGAAATATTTATCCGTAATATTATGAGTTATTTAATGAAATTTTTATAGTGATTTATAATAGATTTTATTTGGGAAATATTAGATCTTGTATCGTGTCAGATGAAGAAATGTTGAAACAAATCCTAATTAAAGAGGCTAAATCTTTCACAGACAGATTGGCAAGTTTTAATGTTTTGTTATTCTATTTATACTTTAAACCATTTTACCTTATTTTTTAATTTTAACCTGTATATTTAATTTCAAAATTAAATTTATATAAACCGTTGGAATTTTTTTATATTATAATGCATCATTCAAGGTATTGACTATATGGGTTTGGGAAAGTAAAAGATAGACTATCAAAAGATTACTAAATGTTTCATGGTGTCTTAGTAACCATATATTGTCACGTTTGTTTACTATATAAATTAAATTAAGCCAAACCTTAAATTTTGGAAAATTATTTTTGTCATGATTTCGGTAAAATTCCTGATTGTTACTACGAAATTATTGCTGAAGATGTATGACTGCAATTTGATTAATTCCAATTGTAGAGATGAAGCTATTTTTAGTACATCTGATGTCATTTTCAGTTGCCTTGATATCTCGAAAACGAGTATCGCATTTTGATAATATTCTTTTCATCACAGAGGAACATTTTGCACACATCTGAAGTCAAATATGTTAATAGCGTTTTTTTTTGCAATCTGGATAACTATGCCACCCATCATTTACTAAATAAATTTATGTAGTTGCATTCAAAAGGACTGTAAATGATTACAGATATTTTCAATCAGTTGGTTATTCCTTTTTAGTTTCAAATTTAGCTCATTCATATAGCACAAAATATCAGTATTAAAGACCAATTCTATTACTCAATCAATATTATATACATATAGTAATTCTCTATTCACGTTATTCTCACGAAAAAATCAAATAATTGATTCCGGAGGTTCCATATTCTTTCAAAAACTTCTTGTATAGTAGATTCTTAAACAAATTCTTTAAACAAACTATGATTTAAGCTGTTTGCACAAATGGTATTGATAAGTTTGGTTATGTTTAGTAACATATCGCATATTTATAATCCGGCTTTTCAAAGAGAATCTTGCTGGATTATGTCATGTAGGAAAATGGATTATATTTTTTTCTAAATTGGGCTTGAAAATTGAAATTTTTTCCCGTCATGATCGATGCATCATCAGTAGTGATATTGCAAATCTTTTTAAAGGAAATATTCAATGATAAGAAACAATTCTTAAATTCTCATAATATCAACACCATCCGTTGCTCCTTTAATAGGCTGCATTGCTGTCAATTATTTTCTAAACAGACAATTAATTGTTAGATATCTCCAATGTCTACTTTTATTTATCACAAAAGTACAAAATTTAAATTCTTTGGCTTTAGTTTTCAATTGCTCCATTATATTATTACATATGTTATTGATTCTTTTGGTAACGGTCATTCGAAACATATTTATCCCTTGGAATTTACGTTTATACTTTGGGAACAATATTTTTGATGTTTCAGTCATTAAAACTCCATAAAAAGTAACACCTAAAAATTATCATTGGTCAAAATTTATTACTGGTCATAAATAATAATTAAGTACTGATTAAAAATTTATCTTAATTGATTTACTGACAAGTATAATACATACACACACACACAAGTATAAAAAACGCATTATAAAACTATATTTGATCCAAATCAATTATTTGAATGGCTATGATTCAAACACTTTATTTAATATAAATGAAATTAAATCGTCATCTCTTGATTTTCCTCATTTTAAAGACAATCCAAAATTTGAATTTTTCCAAACAAATAAATTATACTTTCATATTTACTCTATTCAAAATTTTGTTATCAATAGTTAAAAATATTTTTTTATTTATTCTAATGATAATAACTCTACATGTATTCCTAGTGGCAGTCTGTTACAATTCAAAAAATGACCAAATTCAAATTTATATTTTCTTGTTTTTATCACAAATTAAAACAAGAATAATAATATTAATTCTTTAATATTATTACATGTCTCTCTCTAGTGTCCATTCGCCGTAAAGGTTCGGAGGTCTTCTTGATCTCTGACTTCTCACTCGGTTATCGCCGTCGGGCATAGTCTCCGTTAAGAGAGAAGGCTGATATGAATTGTCCTCGGCGTTCTCCTGAGAAGTAAATGTTTTTTCTGTTGCTTTTTTGGTGCCTGGGGAGTATATCTGATTATTGCTTGATAGTCGTAAGACAGGCTCATCTCACTCGACGTCCATTATCCACGACGTGTTTCTTCCTTTTGGCATAAGAAATTGCTGATTTGTTAACTCATGATTGGAGGACGGCTAGTATCCGACTGATTGGCCTTGGTCGAATGTGCTCACTATTGGTCTTCTAATCTGCCTTCCAAAAACCATTTCCGCCGGAGATTTACCATAATAGTTTGCTGAGATGCGATGATAAAATAACATCTTCTGGAGGAAGACGTCAAATTCCATATGACACTGGCTTAGCTTCCAACATTTGATCCACTTCTTTATTGTCTGGACAGCTCTCTCTGCCCTGGAAGGAGATTCTATCTTTCGAGCTCCTTGATTCTCAATCCATGCTAAAAATTCTTTTGATGTAAACTTAGGAGCGTTGTCGGATACTATGCATTTTGGTATTCCGAATCTGGTGAATACTGTTCGTAGGCATTTGATGACGTTTTCAGTCGTGCGTTCTTTGGTTCTAAAGGCTTCGATCCATCCCGATCCTGAATCAACGATTATTAAAATGTTTCCGACGTCTCGGGAGTACGCCCAATCTATGTGAAGTCTTTCAAAGGGTGTGGCGTTTGGCAACTCGTGGACTGTTTTCTGTTTCTGGGGGCGTAATGTAGAAGATATTTCACATTTTTTCACATATTTTTCGATGTCTCTCGTTATACCAGGCCACCATGCTGCGTTTTGAATCATCCTGCAGGATGATTGGATGCCACTGTGAGATTCCTTGTGGAACGAATCTATCGCCTTTCGTCTTAAACGTTCTGGTATGAATAGACGAGATCCTTTATATAGCATTCCATTTTCGATTGTGAGAGATGCTGAAACCGCCTTAAATGGGGATTCATACTGACTGCATTTTGACCATTTTCCACGTTTTACCCTGTTCATAATTCCTTGTATACGAGTGTCTAATTGTAGCTAACTTTTTACTTCTTGGGGTTTTAAAATTGTTTGAAAGACGACACTGTGCATTCTAGCATAGCTCAATGCCTTAAAATCGACCGCTTGATTACTAAATCGTAATCTCGTCAATGCATCCGCATGAGTAATTTCTTTTCCTGGAACATGTGTAATGATGTAATCATATTGCATCAGATTTAAAGCCCATTTCGTAATTCGCAGAGAAGTATGATCGGGTATTGCTTGATTACTTCCTAATAAATATATGAGCGGGCGGTGGTCAGTTTGTAATGTAAATTTTCGCCCTAATAGAAAGTGGCTTAATCTTGAAACTGACCAGACTATGGCTAATGCTTCTCTTTCTATATTAGAGTAGTTCTTTTCTGCTTCCGATAATGTCCTCGAGACGAATATGACTGGATGTCCTTCTTGTGTGAGGACTGCTCCTATGGCTTCTTTCGATGCATCTGTGGTTAATGTTGCTTCTTTTTTTAGACAATACGATCTAACTATGGGATGGGAACTTAGTTCCGTTTTTAGATTATCAAAACTTTCTTGACATTCCTTTGACCATATGAATTGAGCTTCTTTTTTTCGGAGGTTATTTATCGGTGATATTTTATTCGAGAATTGTGGTATCAACCGCCGAAATAATTTACTAAGCCTATAAAACTTTCAACTTCTTTTTTGTTGGATGGCACTGATATATCTTGTATTTTATTGACCAGCTTTTGGTCCGGTTGGATGCCTCGGCTTGAAATACTGAATCCGAGGAACGTTATTTCGTCGACATATTCGATTGATTTCTCCTTGTTTATTGTAATCTTTTTTTCTTTTAATCTTTGCTTTACCGCCTCTAATCGTTTTTTTAGAGCCTCGTCATTCTCTCCAAAGACTAATATATCGTCTTGATAGATTAAAATGCCTTTTATATCGGCTAGTATGTCTTCCATTGTTCTCTGGAATATAGAAGATGAGTTCTTCATACCCATTTGTAGGCGGTTGACGTAGAATAGACCTTTCGAGGTATTTATGATGGAAAGTTGCCTTGCATTATTGTCTAGTTCGATTTGCCAATATGCCGATTTCAGATCTATCTTTGCGAATCTTTTTGCATTCTTCATACGGGCAAAAATAGTCTCAATATTTGGCAGAGGATACGTTTCAGTTTTAATCTTACGGTTTACGTGGACCTTGAAATCAACGCACATGCGCAATTCCCCATTATCTTTCTTGATCCATACAACTGGTGAACAATTGGCAACTGGATCGCGACAAGGGGAGATTATACCCATTTCTTCTAGGCGTAGGAGCTCAGCGTTGACTCTGCTCTCTAATGCTAACGGTACTGGTCTTGCTCTGCAAAAGAAATTATTAGCATCTTTTAAGAGTTCCATTTTTGCCTGTACACCTCGTATACTTGGAAGGAAGTTGCTCGATTTATTCTTTGCTGTTGCTGAATTGATGGTCATAGTATCTTCAATAATATATTGTCCCAACAATCCATATGATTTCTCTGATTCAATAACTGTTAACTTGATAGCATGAATTCTTTTTTCCGTTTCTACTTCTGCTGTGAAGTAACCTAGGCATTTCATAATGTGACCGTCGTAGGCTGTGAGTTTCATATTATGATGTTTTAGCTTCGGTTCACCCAAGTCTTTCCAAAGTTTCGACGAAATTATAGAGACATCTGCTCCCGTATCGATTTGCATCTGAATTTTGTTTGAGTTTATTAAGCAGCTTACCAATTCTTTGTGACATGAATTTACTGCACATATGGATCCTATGTCCAATTCTGTAGAGCTTTCTTCTTCTGATTCTGCAGGGGTTACGTTCTTGTTGATGAAGCTTTTCAATTGCTCCATGTTTTGAACGAACTCTTTGATGTCGTCGACGCTTGGTTCCGAATGGCCTATCTTTTCCAACAAACGCTTTTTAGATTCACTGTCATGTAATCCTGCAATTAGTGACATTGTAATCATGTCTTCTGTCGGATCTGTTGATTCCTTTAGTTTTGAGAATTGACAGAATTCGGCTCCCTTTCTTAGTCTGAGAATGAAATCGCTGATTCCTTCTGATTCCTTCTGCTTTAATGAGAAAAATTTATTTCTTTCTGCTATCACTAGTCTTGTCTTTGGTTGTAAGAACGATTTTATAGTTCCTTCGATTTCTTCGTATTTGACTGTTTGAATATTTCTCGGGGACAGCATTGATATGACTTTGCCAAGGGCCTCGAACCCGCATACGGCAATGAAATTGTCTGTTATTACATTCTGTTTATCCGAATCAACCCATTTGTTAATTCGAGTCATTGCACTGAATGTCATCATCCATGTTTGACATTGATCTGCATTTGTGAGATCTAATACTGGAAATCCTGCTCGTGACGCCATTGTTACAATTCAAAAAATGACCAAATTCAAATTTATATATTCTGGTTTTTATCACAAATTAAAACAAGAATAATAATATTAATTCTTTAATATTATTACACAGTCCTATTCAATTATTACAACAGAATGAATACTTTAAAAAAATCTTTATAATTTTCAAAATAATATGAAAACATTCAAAATAATATGAAAAGAATTTAAAATATTTGAAAAATTGGAAAACTCGATATATAAATATTTAAAATTTTGATAAATTATGGTTACTCGTGTCGGGACATAAAACTAATTTGAATAAAGATTTTATTGTAAACCACATTGAAAGAAATCTTGGAAATATTTGATCCAGTAGTCAATGTTTTAACGAAAGCACGAACACTTGATCAGACAATTGTACTGAGATTGTTGATGATTTTGCATTTAGGCATTTAGACTCAAGTATCGTACGATGTGAAAGTATTTGAATCTTTATCTGTAAAATCTTTGTTAATTAACTTCTTTTGACTGAATGCGGATGATAGGTCAGTACGGTTCTCGTAACGAATTTTATCAGGAGAATCACTAGAATTGAGAATTAGTATTCTAAGGATTATTTCTTGGGTTGAATAGGTGTTGATGATCAAGCTAATTAACATAGAGATCGCAGCTAGGAAAACGAAGGCTTCAGCTTCTTGAATGTTTGGCATATTTTCTTTATTGGTTCTGATGAGAGTTAACGCTTGAGATGTCGAATGATTCATGAGTTGTTTTATATATTGTTCGTTTTTTTAAAGAAAAGATTATTTAAACAACGATTTTAATTTGCTTTAGTTACAATTAATTTAATTTTAATTTAATTAATTTAATAATATATTTTAAATTTAATTATTAAATTGATATTTTTATTAATGTGGAAGGTACTTGTTAGAGAAAGTTAAATATTGAAGGAAATCTAATAAGTTTTTATATACATGAAATATTTTCTTATTCAAATTCTATTTTCCTTCAAATAAATATTTAATATATTTTGTTATAATTTTCTCTTTATAGGAATATTTTTTTAGGATATCGGATTCAACGGAAAAAGTACTGAAAAAATGTTGACAATTTTGAAAGGCAAAGATTGGGAAAGAGTTAGAAATTTAGTTTCACCTACTTTTACTTCTGGAAAATTGAAAAAAGTATACTTATATAATTTACATTCATTTCCGGAATAAGGACCCCCCCCGTATCAACACTTATTTAAGGGCCCTAATCTAGATAGCAAATCAAATGAATGAAACCATATTTATATTAAAAATTGAGTTTAATAGCATATGGATATATTAATCTAGGTTTTAAGTTCCAGCAAATTTCTCGCCCTATCCAAAATTAAAATTGCATATGACATCCACAAATGTTAACATAAATATTGGAAAGAGAAATCCAGCACCAGCCTGTTTCTATAACAAAAGTGTAAAAAATTAAGTATTAGTAACTTAGTGAGTTTATTAGTTTAAACTTTAATAACATAATGATTAAACATTTCTTGGATTTGTACAAGTTATAACATGTCATGTGCAATGTGCATTCTGCACATTATTGAACTTGAATTATAAAAAAATGTAAGCATCCTAAAATATATGACTAGGTGAATATACAAGAAAAACTCTGGATGTGACTTCGTCATTTACTAATCGCCGAATAAAGTCTGCAAGATTTTGTTTGATTCTATTTCTCAACAAATACTCAATTGTAGATTCATTAATTATCCAGTCAACATGATCATCACTTAGTGTTAATGAACCCTTGTATATCCAAAATATCTTTATTGTAAGTTTCAAGTTTATCAACAGAAACCCTTGACAAAGAATTATTGTGATAATCAATGCTTGATTGAGATTTATTAGGTTTGTCATAATAAAGTAATTCAAGTTCGTAAACAGCATGACTTGTAGTCATGACATAAGTATTCAACGTATCTAGCCCAGCGACATTGCCGAAGAAACGAATCCAAATTTATTATCTTACTCATTACGTCTAATTGATCCATTTTCCTTTACTCCGTTTTCTGTATTCAAGGCCGTTGAGTTGGTGTCTTTATATTATATCCACCATATTGGAAAATTATTGACATACTATTTATTTTATTAGTTTACGTGTCGGCCCCTTGTTAGAAACCCCCTTGCTAGGTAAAAATAATTTCAAAATTTATTCTATTATAATAAATATTTTCATTACATAAATTTTATTATTAACTATTATTTATTATTAAAAAATAATTTAAATAGAACAAAATATAAATTAAATAAATTTTTATTTAATTTCCTAAGCTAAGTTTAATTGCTCTAATCATTGATTTAATCAAATTAGCAAGAGCTAAAGTACCAGAATTATATCTTTCCTTTGTATTAGTTATATATTCATGGGCTTAGTATGTTCCGCGCTCTTATACTGATCAAGATATTCTCATTGAGCATACAAAATAAAATTTGATAAATAAAACGATTTTTTTTATTTAAAAACGTTTAAATCAAGAAATAAATATAATTCATTTATTTTTATGCTATTTTTATTGATTAATTTAAAATTTAATATTAAATTTATAAAAATAAAGTTTTATAATAATAGAATAAATTTTGAAAATTTTTATTTTCCTAACAAGCGGCCTAAACCATTAATTTATTGGTAATAATACAATACAAATAAAAGACAAACAATATATGTAAAATACCTTGTTCCGGCTGGCTAGCCGGAACCACGCTCTGCTACCATGAATAAGTCCAAGAACACGATTGACAATTTTATTATTCGCCTCTACAGGGCCACGTCAATCCCACCATCACCTGACTATCCCCAGTTTGGCAATCTGAATCATGCAAAAGGAAATGATGCTTCGTTTTGCAACTTCTATCCTTACAGAAGCTGGATCTCTCGCAATCCCTGACGAAGTGGCCTCCCGCTAAGCAGTTAAAACAGAGTCTTAACTCTTTAACAAGCTCGTTTCGTGCTGCTACCTTTAATTTTAAAAGTTCCGGACATTGGTTCAGGTAATGCCCAGATCCACATTTGACACATTGACCCCTCCTGGATTGCCTCTTGTGGCTGATCTCTGCTGTAAATTACTACAGCAAAATATCATAAAGTTCAAGGCTACATTGACTTGTCTGGTTTTAGAAGCATTTCTGTTTTGACTAAGAGTAAAAGTTAAATTCGTAAACAATGATATCAACAATAATTACTATCTTTCACCATATATATTAAAGAGTTTCCGGAAATGTTCTATAATTATGGATCAGTTTAATATTAATACTTCAATCCAAAGAGTACTAATCTCGCTTTGTATGTGTACAATGAACTAGCTCCACCGTGGCTTGTTACATAATTTATTATTTACATTTTTAATTCCTGCTTTCGTCGTACCTTGACATGTACCTCATCTCGGCCGGTCCATATTGGCCTAATGGTAAATACGTCACTGGTGCATACATATATAATATCTTTATTTGGCACTTATTGTAAATAGTATATTATAATTAATTATATATTGTTTATTGATCCTTGATTAACTGAATTATTTTTTATTCATAACCTGTTAACATTACAATCTGTTTACTTTTTAATGAATGTTTTCGTTATTTAATTGCCATTTTAATAAATCATTTTCAACTACTACTTCTTACCTCCTTAATACCTCCTTATTTATCTTTAACTAATTTTCGACTATTAATAATCATAATTTTATGGATGAACTAAAAATCTTATTAATGGAGTTTTAATAGTTATACTCGCCAAATTTTTGAAATAATAGGTGAATTTAAGTTTATTTTATAAGATTAAATTTTTTCTTTTATTTTATACTCACATTGAAATTCAATTCAATTAAACCCTTTAAATTCTCGCCCTGTTTTTTTCCGCAGAATTTTTTACAGAATGCGAAAATTGAAATTTGTCAAAGTATCAACTACTGAAATTTATTTATCTAATATAAATGCTAAGAATAAATAAAATAAAATAATGCACTTTGGACTTAATGTGTTAAGTGTGAAACTATATATTTGCATTCATTAAATACGGGATTTTTTATTAAAAAAATACAATTCTTGTTTGTAAAATTTATAGATATAGAATGATGGTTTATTAGTAGTGACATTAATTCACAAAATGGTTAGTAAATGATATGATAAGCCTTTGCTGCAAGATTCAAGTTTATTAAAGAAAAATTGCGAATTTTCGACTCTGAAAGAGTTGTTGAATCAGTCTAAGAAAAACTATGAAGATTGTGATCTTTTGTGTTTAAATTATCTGACTTTTGATTGAATCGTGATTTAATTTAGAAATTACATTTTTTTGCGTTTTTTAAATTTTTTAAAAATAATTTTTTTCCCATTTTTTTTCTAGTTAAGGTTTTTATATTTTACTATAATTATCAAACAGATTATTTGGTTTGATAAAATTTCAAAACATTGAACCACAATCTAAATTCAATTCATTCATAAAAATTCGCAAACTTCATGTAGAAAACAACTTTTCAAATGTCAAAAATTCACAAAATTCCCCACAAAAATTAAATGAATAACCTTCAGACTATAACTACGTTTTAATTTTTTATACTCTGCTTTTCTGATATAACATTTAGTTTTACCATTGTTAACCGAAAATCAAATCGTAGATTTCACTTGCTTCCTCTTTTGAATTGACTGTTGATTGTTCAGACTTGATAAAAGTTAACTCTTTAAATCTAATTTTTTTAAATCATTGTCGTTGGCTACAATCTTGACTGAAATTTTTATCTTCCTTTGTCCTGGTTGGTAATGTTATATATGTTTGATAACTGTTGAATTACCACCAATTACTCATTGTCTCTCAACTCAATATTTTCAATGGTTAACTATTTGATATTTTCACCATGATATTTTTTTACAGACTCCATTTAATTTTCATTTATTTAACCATCCGCTGTTGGTCACAATATTTTCGACACCAAGATTAAGAGAGTAAATGTTCCAGCTTTTATATGCAATAGTTTCGCACTGATATTGATGCTAGTCGTTACAGAACCTACAGGCCATCTGTTTATATTAAATTAATAATTAAATAAGCATACCAATGATTTAATTAGAAGAAAGCGCCACTCAAACATTCGGTTTACGATATATTTCGACAGTTTTCTTGTCATAGTCAAATAGGACAGCAAAAACTAATCATTATAGATTGTATGAACAATATTTATTTATTTTTTAATTTAATTTAATTAATCAATTCTATTTCAATTTATAGTAAATAAAATTAAAGATTTTAAATAACCCATTTAAATGCCCATTTATCAACTTATAAAAATTTTGAATGAGTATTAATTATTGTAAATTTTTTTATGGTTAAATTTTGTGATATTGATATTCAGTATTCCATTAGTTATTAATTTATTAATGAATAAATAATTAGTAATACTACTCAAATATTCCCGAAATCGTAGAATGTTTTAATACTAATCACGATATTATTTTCAAAATTATCTCATGATTATTTTGTGCTTTTTATGAAAGATATAGGCTATAATCATAAAAATGTAATATTAATTTATTCAATGAAGTATTTATTTTTTAAGAGTTTACCCGAGGCCACAGCTTTTTTCTACATTATTAATATTTTTTCTAGATGTCTCCGTTAATAGCTGACGGTGTTAATTTATTAGAAAAACGAATTATTGAATATCCAAATGATACACCAATTGATTTTAAAGAGTGAGTTATTATTTTTATTATAAAACCTTTTGATGTATAACCTCAGTTGTGATAAATGTTACAACTGTTTTGAGAGAGTATTTAATTAAATTAGGTGCTTTTTATGAACAATTTCCAAGATTTTGGCCAAATGGCCCTCTCCCTCGTCACTATATATNTTTATATTAAAAATTGAGTTTAATAGCATATGGATATATTAATCTAGGTTTTAAGTTCCAGCAAATTTCTCGCCCTATCCAAAATTAAAATTGCATATGACATCCACAAATGTTAACATAAATATTGGAAAGAGAAATCCAGCACCAGCCTGTTTCTATAACAAAAGTGTAAAAAATTAAGTATTAGTAACTTAGTGAGTTTATTAGTTTAAACTTTAATAACATAATGATTAAACATTTCTTGGATTTGTACAAGTTATAACATGTCATGTGCAATGTGCATTCTGCACATTATTGAACTTGAATTATAAAAAAATGTAAGCATCCTAAAATATATGACTAGGTGAATATACAAGAAAAACTCTGGATGTGACTTCGTCATTTACTAATCGCCGAATAAAGTCTGCAAGATTTTGTTTGATTCTATTTCTCAACAAATACTCAATTGTAGATTCATTAATTATCCAGTCAACATGATCATCACTTAGTGTTAATGAACCCTTGTATATCCAAAATATCTTTATTGTAAGTTTCAAGTTTATCAACAGAAACCCTTGACAAAGAATTATTGTGATAATCAATGCTTGATTGAGATTTATTAGGTTTGTCATAATAAAGTAATTCAAGTTCGTAAACAGCATGACTTGTAGTCATGACATAAGTATTCAACGTATCTAGCCCAGCGACATTGCCGAAGAAACGAATCCAAATTTATTATCTTACTCATTACGTCTAATTGATCCATTTTCCTTTACTCCGTTTTCTGTATTCAAGGCCGTTGAGTTGGTGTCTTTATATTATATCCACCATATTGGAAAATTATTGACATACTATTTATTTTATTAGTTTACGTGTCGGCCCCTTGTTAGAAACCCCCTTGCTAGGTAAAAATAATTTCAAAATTTATTCTATTATAATAAATATTTTCATTACATAAATTTTATTATTAACTATTATTTATTATTAAAAAATAATTTAAATAGAACAAAATATAAATTAAATAAATTTTTATTTAATTTCCTAAGCTAAGTTTAATTGCTCTAATCATTGATTTAATCAAATTAGCAAGAGCTAAAGTACCAGAATTATATCTTTCCTTTGTATTAGTTATATATTCATGGGCTTAGTATGTTCCGCGCTCTTATACTGATCAAGATATTCTCATTGAGCATACAAAATAAAATTTGATAAATAAAACGATTTTTTTTATTTAAAAACGTTTAAATCAAGAAATAAATATAATTCATTTATTTTTATGCTATTTTTATTGATTAATTTAAAATTTAATATTAAATTTATAAAAATAAAGTTTTATAATAATAGAATAAATTTTGAAAATTTTTATTTTCCTAACAAGCGGCCTAAACCATTAATTTATTGGTAATAATACAATACAAATAAAAGACAAACAATATATGTAAAATACCTTGTTCCGGCTGGCTAGCCGGAACCACGCTCTGCTACCATGAATAAGTCCAAGAACACGATTGACAATTTTATTATTCGCCTCTACAGGGCCACGTCAATCCCACCATCACCTGACTATCCCCAGTTTGGCAATCTGAATCATGCAAAAGGAAATGATGCTTCGTTTTGCAACTTCTATCCTTACAGAAGCTGGATCTCTCGCAATCCCTGACGAAGTGGCCTCCCGCTAAGCAGTTAAAACAGAGTCTTAACTCTTTAACAAGCTCGTTTCGTGCTGCTACCTTTAATTTTAAAAGTTCCGGACATTGGTTCAGGTAATGCCCAGATCCACATTTGACACATTGACCCCTCCTGGATTGCCTCTTGTGGCTGATCTCTGCTGTAAATTACTACAGCAAAATATCATAAAGTTCAAGGCTACATTGACTTGTCTGGTTTTAGAAGCATTTCTGTTTTGACTAAGAGTAAAAGTTAAATTCGTAAACAATGATATCAACAATAATTACTATCTTTCACCATATATATTAAAGAGTTTCCGGAAATGTTCTATAATTATGGATCAGTTTAATATTAATACTTCAATCCAAAGAGTACTAATCTCGCTTTGTATGTGTACAATGAACTAGCTCCACCGTGGCTTGTTACATAATTTATTATTTACATTTTTAATTCCTGCTTTCGTCGTACCTTGACATGTACCTCATCTCGGCCGGTCCATATTGGCCTAATGGTAAATACGTCACTGGTGCATACATATATAATATCTTTATTTGGCACTTATTGTAAATAGTATATTATAATTAATTATATATTGTTTATTGATCCTTGATTAACTGAATTATTTTTTATTCATAACCTGTTAACATTACAATCTGTTTACTTTTTAATGAATGTTTTCGTTATTTAATTGCCATTTTAATAAATCATTTTCAACTACTACTTCTTACCTCCTTAATACCTCCTTATTTATCTTTAACTAATTTTCGACTATTAATAATCATAATTTTATGGATGAACTAAAAATCTTATTAATGGAGTTTTAATAGTTATACTCGCCAAATTTTTGAAATAATAGGTGAATTTAAGTTTATTTTATAAGATTAAATTTTTTCTTTTATTTTATACTCACATTGAAATTCAATTCAATTAAACCCTTTAAATTCTCGCCCTGTTTTTTTCCGCAGAATTTTTTACAGAATGCGAAAATTGAAATTTGTCAAAGTATCAACTACTGAAATTTATTTATCTAATATAAATGCTAAGAATAAATAAAATAAAATAATGCACTTTGGACTTAATGTGTTAAGTGTGAAACTATATATTTGCATTCATTAAATACGGGATTTTTTATTAAAAAAATACAATTCTTGTTTGTAAAATTTATAGATATAGAATGATGGTTTATTAGTAGTGACATTAATTCACAAAATGGTTAGTAAATGATATGATAAGCCTTTGCTGCAAGATTCAAGTTTATTAAAGAAAAATTGCGAATTTTCGACTCTGAAAGAGTTGTTGAATCAGTCTAAGAAAAACTATGAAGATTGTGATCTTTTGTGTTTAAATTATCTGACTTTTGATTGAATCGTGATTTAATTTAGAAATTACATTTTTTTGCGTTTTTTAAATTTTTTAAAAATAATTTTTTTCCCATTTTTTTTCTAGTTAAGGTTTTTATATTTTACTATAATTATCAAACAGATTATTTGGTTTGATAAAATTTCAAAACATTGAACCACAATCTAAATTCAATTCATTCATAAAAATTCGCAAACTTCATGTAGAAAACAACTTTTCAAATGTCAAAAATTCACAAAATTCCCCACAAAAATTAAATGAATAACCTTCAGACTATAACTACGTTTTAATTTTTTATACTCTGCTTTTCTGATATAACATTTAGTTTTACCATTGTTAACCGAAAATCAAATCGTAGATTTCACTTGCTTCCTCTTTTGAATTGACTGTTGATTGTTCAGACTTGATAAAAGTTAACTCTTTAAATCTAATTTTTTTAAATCATTGTCGTTGGCTACAATCTTGACTGAAATTTTTATCTTCCTTTGTCCTGGTTGGTAATGTTATATATGTTTGATAACTGTTGAATTACCACCAATTACTCATTGTCTCTCAACTCAATATTTTCAATGGTTAACTATTTGATATTTTCACCATGATATTTTTTTACAGACTCCATTTAATTTTCATTTATTTAACCATCCGCTGTTGGTCACAATATTTTCGACACCAAGATTAAGAGAGTAAATGTTCCAGCTTTTATATGCAATAGTTTCGCACTGATATTGATGCTAGTCGTTACAGAACCTACAGGCCATCTGTTTATATTAAATTAATAATTAAATAAGCATACCAATGATTTAATTAGAAGAAAGCGCCACTCAAACATTCGGTTTACGATATATTTCGACAGTTTTCTTGTCATAGTCAAATAGGACAGCAAAAACTAATCATTATAGATTGTATGAACAATATTTATTTATTTTTTAATTTAATTTAATTAATCAATTCTATTTCAATTTATAGTAAATAAAATTAAAGATTTTAAATAACCCATTTAAATGCCCATTTATCAACTTATAAAAATTTTGAATGAGTATTAATTATTGTAAATTTTTTTATGGTTAAATTTTGTGATATTGATATTCAGTATTCCATTAGTTATTAATTTATTAATGAATAAATAATTAGTAATACTACTCAAATATTCCCGAAATCGTAGAATGTTTTAATACTAATCACGATATTATTTTCAAAATTATCTCATGATTATTTTGTGCTTTTTATGAAAGATATAGGCTATAATCATAAAAATGTAATATTAATTTATTCAATGAAGTATTTATTTTTTAAGAGTTTACCCGAGGCCACAGCTTTTTTCTACATTATTAATATTTTTTCTAGATGTCTCCGTTAATAGCTGACGGTGTTAATTTATTAGAAAAACGAATTATTGAATATCCAAATGATACACCAATTGATTTTAAAGAGTGAGTTATTATTTTTATTATAAAACCTTTTGATGTATAACCTCAGTTGTGATAAATGTTACAACTGTTTTGAGAGAGTATTTAATTAAATTAGGTGCTTTTTATGAACAATTTCCAAGATTTTGGCCAAATGGCCCTCTCCCTCGTCACTATATATATATATATATATATATATATATATATATATATATATATATATATATATTATATTTCATTATTATATTTCATTATGCATTATTATACATTTCGAGGAATGTCTCACTATTACATAGAACTTTCCTCAACTTCATGATATAAATTGTTTGTAAAATGACCATTACAATGTGATTTTATAAAATATGATTCAAATTCTACTTGATTTCGTAATTTTTCATGTATATTAAAAAACATTCTCTCTTTTCTAATAAGATTTGCACGTGGTAAAGTCCGTCCATTTCGATGATATGAAATTTTTGAAAAAGTAGCTTTTATTAAACTTGGTATTAATCAAACTAAAATTTCAAAGAACCGAATAAAATGACAGTCAATATAATAAAACAATGTTGTTAAATAGGAAAACGTTCGGTTGGATACCATTGGTATAGGACAGGGGTGGCAAAACTTTCAAGTCTTGCGGGCGACTTTTAACTAAATTAAATCTGGCGGTCTACCAGAAAAACTATTTTCAATTGTTACCTGCAGTTATTCTATTTATTCTATTTAAATACAAAACGAATTAGAAAAAAACTTATAATACTTTACTAGAACGTAAACATATCTTAATATAATATTATTTACTGCTACTACTTGCACCTGATACGTGGCACTGCATCTTATCAGCAAGTTCTTCGTATTTCGGGCAATAGGAGCTTATGGCGATCCGCAAGCATGATTCCAAATGATCATCTGTCAAACAAGATCGATGTTTTGTTTTAATGACATTCATTGAAGAAAAGGCTGATTCACAAAGATAGGTGGATCCAAAAAATGCGGACATATATCCAACTACTCTCCGCAAAATTGGATATTTTTCTTCTGAAATAAGATTCCAAAAATTATCTTCGGTTGTAGCTCTTGATTTTAAGTAAATGTCGCTTTTCAACGCTATTATCTCATCTTCTAAGCAAGCTGAATCTGAATCCAGAAATTCATTAATCTGAGTAGCGATCTCCTCTGTATCAATAACATCATTAAACGGGAATGACATGAACATAGCAATATTTGCAATTTTAGATAAATCTGCGAAACGTGTGTTAAATTCATTTAAAAGGGTAGTAATTTGATTTGTATATTTATCGTAAAGAATTCCTGGCGCATTTTTGGATTCTTCTTCCATGTTTTTAAAATGTTTCAAATCACCCCGTTCTAGTTGACGCACAAACAAGGACAGTTTCTCTTTAAACGTCTTTACTGCCGTTATCATGTCAAGAATTGATTTGTGTCTCCCCTGAAGCTGTAAATTTAATTTATTCAGGTGCTCTGTAATGTCGCAAAGAAAAGCAAGATTTATCAGCCAACTTTTATCCTCCAGTTCGGGATATAATTCTTCTCTTCCAGTCAAAAACTGTTTTATTCCGGGAAAAAGATCTCTAAATCGTTTTAAAAATGCTGCACGGCTAAGCCATCTTACATCCGTGTGTAACAATAATTCAGTATTTTCAATTTCACATTGTTCAAGCAAAGTTCGAAATTGACGTCGTTGTAGACTTCTTGCACGTATCGAATTTACTATTTTAAACGCAATATTCATTACATAGTTAGAGTTCAACACTTTGGAGCATAAGGTTTGCTGGTGGATAATGCAATGATACGAATGAAAACTGGGAATTTCTTCATCATTTTTGCAAAGTGTTACAAATCCGACATGTTTTCCGATCATAGACGGAGCTCCATCCGTGGTAATTGATACCAACTTGTGAATCGGGAAATGGGTGCGTCTTATAAAAGACTTGAATAAATTGTAAATATCTTGACCCCTTGTTTGTCCTTTCATTGGAAGAATAGTCAATAATTCTTCTCTGGTTGACATATCATCAAAAACCATTCGAATGAAGATGCATAGTTGCGCAGTATCAGTGAAATCTGTAGATTCATCAAATTGCAAAGAGAAAAAGCGGCATTTTCGAATATCTTGCCGCAAAATATCTTCCACCATTCTTTGCGTGCTAGTATTGCGCGTCAATGACATATTGTTGATTCAATCCATTATTTCGGATTTATTTTTAAAATCTTTGAATAACACCTCACCAGCTTCAACAAACGCCTGTTTCCATATTTCGCCATCTCCAAAAGGTTTTTTATGTTTCATCAAAATATTAACTACCTTGAATGATGCTAGGGTAGCTGTTTTTGATTTTGAGTTAAATTTCGTAAAAAAAGTTTGTTGTGCACCTAATTGAGACTTTAACTGCTTGACTTTGTCTTTTCGTACCTCGGAATGTAATGGAAAGTCAATTTCATACTGTTTGTGCACTGTTCGAAAATGTCGTTCAACGTTAGCTCTTTTAGGTAGTGCTACGTTTGAATTACAAATGAGACAAACACACTTATCTTTCATCATTATGAAAAAAAATTCCTGTTCCCATTCAGTATTATAATGGTACGTTTTAGTTTTTTTGGCCGGTTGTGTCATTGGGGCTAAAACAAGAAAATAATAAAAGCTAAAATAAATTTAATATGAAAATTAATGTTAAACACACTTACATACTCAAAAATTAAAAATGTTAACTTTTATAAAGAATTTTTTTTAATAAAAAAATTTTGAAATTAATATTATAAGCAGGTATTATTCAATACTGAATACTTCAAGCTTTCAAATTTTTCTAACGAAAACAATTTGATTTCAAAATTGAAATAGACAAACACACGTTTGTTGTATTTTATTTTGGTTGTTTTTTATTTTTTTATTCCTTATCGAAGATTGTAGCGTCAATGTTTTGCTTTTATTTTATGGCCTACTTGTTCAAACACATGAAATTTATTCTGATTATTAGCTAACTGTATATATTTGAATTTCAAACTAAAAATTTACTACACTCTGAGTGTTATCTGACTAATATTATGTTTCTTATTGGAATTTTTTTGTCATATGAATCGAAACTTATTTTAAATATGTTTATAAAGTTAGAAATTCAATAAATAAAAAACTGATTTTTATATGCAATTTTCCATAGTGCTAGCGGACTACTTTCGATAGCTACGCGGTCGACCAGTCGACCGCGGTCGACGCTTTTGCCAGCCCTGGTATAGGATGAGCTGGATAAATGGATAATCTTTGATTAATGGATAATTTATTATTATTTAATTTAGACATTTATAAAACTTTTTGTCGTATACATAAATGTGCAATATGTGTTTTCTAATAAGTGTAACTTCATTTTGGCTCTAATTATCTATCTGTCTTGAGAGCGAATAAATATTTGTAAAGAAATTGACTTAGAGTTCAACTTTTAGATTTTTTGGGTCTTTAACAATGGATGTAATTGCACGAACCATGTTTGGAATGCACATCGATACACAGACGAATCCTAATAATATGTTTATGATCCAAGCTAAGAAGTTGTTTAACGTATCTGCTATAAATCCTCTAATATTATTATTCTGTATGAAATTTTATATATTCAAACGTTTTCGTTACTTTTAGTATTTTAGTATTTTTTCCCGAGTTTGCTGGATTAGTTAGAAAAATTGTTCCGAAATCGGAATTTTTTGGCCGTGCTACTTTTCAATTTTTTAACGAAAACCTAAACAAAGCTATTGAAGAAAGAGCAAAATTGGCATATGATGGAAAAGTTCGTTTTTGTAAGAAAATCTAAATTCGTATTTCTGATATTCAGGAGTACAATGATTTCCTGGCTTTGATGCTAAGAGCTCACAAAGAAGTCGATGAAAGTGATCCAAATCAATCACAAAACATGGATTCAAAATCATTGACAAATCAGGAAATAATGGCTCAATCATTAATATTTTTATTGGCAGGATTTGAAACTACCGCCGCAACATTGACGTTTCTTTCTTATTTTTTAGCGAAAAATCCAGATAGTCAACGAGAGGTTTACGATGAAATTGTCGATTCTATTGGGGTTGATGTAAGCAGTATCTTCTTTAGGATATAAATTCTCTATTATATTTATTTTGTACAAATATTAAATAACCCCATCAATCATCGAGAATTTTTATCAGTTTTATATGATATATTTATTCTATCGATGTTTCATTAAGTCCTCTATATTGCCCATTATTAAAAATATATATTTAAAAATAGAAATTTATTTTAAAATTTAAATAAACTATTGGCATTATTTTGGTTTTCTATTATTATAAAAAAGGTGAGATTTCGAGAATTATTGGAATTTTTTAAGGAAACATCATAAATTGTTTCTTCATTATCTTTTACAATGAAGACTCTTATTTGTGTTGAATGTTTACCAGTCGATGTTTCTAAATCAATATTTACGCTGTCAAATAAAATCATTGATTTCTATAATAAACCAAAGAAGGCTTAAAACGAGTCATCAAATTCCGAATTGTATTATCCAAGCGTACCACTGGTAATCACAGTGCAGATGCAAAACTGAAATGTTAAACACCCTAACAAATTAAATTATTTTTTACTCATCTTTACTTTAAAAAATCGAAATAAAAACAAAAAATAAAAAAATTTTGGTTCTTTAAAACATGATTTTATTTATTGATAATTACAAAACTATGTTATTATATTGTGTATAGAAGTATAGAAATTTATAGAGTCCAGTAATATTGTTTTAGAACAGCTGGGGTGCGTCTACGTAAATTACGGGATACACGAATGCCGATTTATTTATCTACGAGTGTAAAAGAAACAAATGATAAACGAACTGTTAATTGTCTTTTAGTAAATAACGAAAGTTTAAAATACACTAAATACTCACAAAATACAAATTCAATTGCCTAAAATACCGTATTTTTACTAGTATAATGCAATTCCAATTTATGGACAAAATCTTTTGAAAAATATTATTACTGACCATCTAGCTCATTTGTAATTAATATATGTTTGTTTTAATTAGCAGAATTAGCAAGAAACACATCATACATAGGACTGTTAACATATTTGCCGTCTTCTGCAACATTGTCAATGTATGAATCGTATTCTTGTGTTTGCAATTTAAAGAAATTTTGGCTTGCATAAGTCACATGTTAATAATTTTCAAAAAATTGAGAAAAAGTGCGATTTATACTCGTAAAAATACGGTATCTTCTTTTACCGACTAATTATGTAATTGCCAGTTTGATATTAATTTCTGTTATTCCTTTTACAATTTTCGGTGTAATAATTATTACATCAATCTTTTTAATTTTATAGTAAGTTTTCAAACTTTTACTGGAGGGAATCGAGACCGTGTTTTGTTATTTAAATTTTTAAATGGAAAAAGCTCAAATAGAGGCTGGAAATAAATAAATAAAAAACTAACCGTAAAAGCATTGTTTTTAAAACTCTATCTCACTTGTAAATTCTCTCAAAATTAAAATTTCAATATGCGTGATCAATGCTATGAAATATTTAATATTAAGCAAAATCACCTAGTTAAAAAATTACTTTGAACGGAATATTTTATTAATATTTTGTTGAGGATACCTAAATAACAATTTATAAAGAAATAAATAAAATTAATTGGGAGAAAGATCGCCATGACAAATAGGACTATAGAAACTCAGAAAAGAAAAAGTAAAAAGAAATTAAAAATGAGAAAGATAAAGGAAATAATAGGAATCAAACAGGAAAATAAAAACCAAGGTCAGTACTAAATAATTATTACAAAAAGGAAAAGGAATTTTGAAATCGGGGAAAAAGTACCCCTAGCTTAGATCTACATGTATCTTACCATACGGAATTTTTTATTTATTTTTTGCGACTTGTTGTGCGAGATGAAATCATTATGGGTTCATTATTCTTTTGCTCTTTAGTTGAATGCTAAATAATAATCTTAGTTATAATCGAAATTCATTTAATAACAAATTTAAAAAACTTATTTCAATATAAAATTTTGAAAAAACAATATCAATGAAATATCACAATTTTAAAATGACAGTTAGTAAAGGTTTGCTTTTTTATATTATCATCGTTTTTAAATTCTCACAAACACCATTTCTAATAACACCTACCGCAGATACTGGAGTATAATGTGTAGATTAAGTTAATTTTTTAATTTTTAAATTTGAATTTAAATATCTTAAAATTACAAAACAAGAACAAAAGTATTTTTTGTCACAATATTAGACATTATTTTTGTGGTTATAAATATTATATGACTATATGAAGGTTAAATACGGAAAATTTAGTAATCAATCTCCTGATGACCTTTATTTAAGGTCACAATATAATTTAATATTTAATTTTTTCTTATCCTTCTTATTTTATCTGTAATTTTCTTTGCTAATATAATTGAATAATTACCGTTGTATATGCTTACATATGCTTATCTTAAATTAATTTCGTATAAGTCCATAGATTTATTTTGCATTCGATGCTAAGTTCAATTACAAGACTTTTTCTCATTACACAATTTTCATTATATCAATATTTCTGTTCAAAATCCTTGTTTTAATTAATAAAAGCCAATATTTCACTATATCTAAAACCTTTTGTTGAAATTCTTATCCCAAAATTTATTTCTTTACTATAATTAGCTGTCCTACAAATAGGACACTGGTAGATAATGGTTTAACTTTAAAATTTTCAAAAGTTCCTTTTATTGAATCACTTTTTTAATTTGAATCAAAAAAAGTTTCTTTTTACGTTAGTTTCTTTTTGTGAAAAATTTCTTTTTGCGAAGTTGCCTTTTGTGAATCGTTACTGTACTTAAATATAACATTTTCCTAAAATAATAAAAAATTTTGTTTTTTTAGTTCATTTCACACAACATTTAATTGAATTAAATTAATGCTTTGCTTTTAAATGTACATATATCCAGTTTCTATGAATTAATAACAATTATTTAGGAATATCAATGTAAAAATATATATTTTTTCGTATAATTCCTAGATTTTAAGCGCTTTATGTAGCCTATGTAACATAGTTTTTCGTTTCCGGCATTTAGCACAGACAATGTGTTTAAATATAATCAACTGTTAATAAAAACATAGCGCTTTTTAAATTGCACATCACTTTCGAACTAGGGCCTATAGTAAACTCTTTGGTTGTCGGAGTTTAGGGTGGTATTTGTAGGGTTGCCAACACTGCGCCAATGTTACCCCGGCGAAAAAGAATTTTGTTACTGTATAAAAACATTTACAATTTTTGCACAATATATTCAATAAGTGAAGCAGAAAAAATAAAAACTGAAAAACATTTCATTATACATTATTTTCTAAAAATTATACATTATACATACTGCCAGTCTCCAGACTATTGCACCGTTGGTGGTATCTATTGTCTCATTCATGGAACCAATGTTACTTATTGGTCACTTGCATATTGTGTTTAGTTTCTGGTTTACATTGAAAATATAAACGAAATTGTAAATTTGAATTACCTCACTGATCCAACCGGAATAAATTTATTGTCAACTCAGAGTCCGAAAAATGATCACCATGCCCGGATTCTCCTGGCCAAAATGATGGTTTTAGAATTACTGGGTACTGGTTTTTTCTTATAGTACTTATTAAAATGATAGTGCAATAAAATTCAAGGATTTTCGGGCGTTTACAATTGATGTTTGTCCATAGTGAATCTCATAGGATCTTTTGAAAACAAAAATAAATTTCAAGAAATTTACAAGTATTTTAATGTTATCAATTTTAATTTTAATAAAGTATTTAATGCGGAAATGATCACCTATTGAAGAAATTGGATTTGTTTTTAGAGTAAGGAAACTACTTTGTTTCTAACCTCAGTCAGTTGTATTTCAAATTCTAGCTCTAATTCTACAGTAATTCATTGCATTAATTTAGAAAGATTTGTTTTGTGAAAAATTTTAATAAGCTTCTTTAATGGTAAATTCGTGATTTCATTATCCATATCAGGGTTTTTTAATACCTTGTTTACTAAATTAACATTAATAAATAATTACAAATGACTAAACTCGATCAAAAAACAAATGAATTCGCACTTTTATGTCACGGCTTCAGGGGAAAAGAAAATTTAAAGACTGGGATATCTTACACATTTCACTTTTTCGAGTTGACATTCCCATCTAGTTTTTGATAAACATACATAAGACAAGAACAAAAATTATAAAATATAAAATCTTATTGCACACTTATTGAAAATGTCATCTTCATTTAATAAAGAAACTAGACTTTTCGCTTTATAATATAATTTACTATAAAACAAATAAATTCACTATCAATTTTTATTTTCTAAAATTCACTAAAATTCAAAACAAATGACTTCAAAATAAATTAATCATTTCATGATCCGCGGAAACAGATATAACATATTTAATTACATTAAAAGTAATTGGCACAGATTATCTTTTCAACCTGGAAAACTCCATAAGTTTTCATTTTCATGTTGGCTTGATGTTATCTTCGGACCTTTTGGACTGAATAGAATCATCTAAACTTTATAATGGCATTGTCACCGAATTTTAGGAAACTTTTTGTTAGTTATGTAAAGTATGGTCAAATACTATTGATACGGAAATACCAAATTTTAACAAAATATGCAATATTAATAATTGGACATTCTTTCATTAGACTAGTAATCCGAATTTGATGAACTTTTATTTTAATTCGAAGATAATTTGTTCTTGGTTCAATTGATATTAGAGATCCAAAGATACATGTAAACCCAGCACCGAAAATTATAAATGAATCGCACGCATATCTAAAATTTCATTATTATTGTAACATTTTTATATTGTTTATAAGTAAATGATCAATTAGAAATTCATATCATGCGATCAGTATTCATTTCCAAACAAAACTGATATAAAACTGTAAAAAATACTTGCTCACAAAAGGGTTAAGTTATAGTTTTTACAATTTTAAAAAAATACGATTATTATATATATCGATATAAATTTTACAAAAATTTCGCATTAAATAAATTTTTAAACAAAATTTTGAGAAAATTTCATCTTTTGATATTTTTACTTCCAAATTTATAATATTTGCTGATTAATTTTATTAGTCATTAAATCATTGGTTTTTTTTGTGGGCCTTCATAATCATTTTATGAAAATGTTGATAAATGTTGATAATAATTCAAGTGGTGATACCCATTTGAATCACTCTTCTCATGTAGGGTTGTCGGTTATCTTAATAATCAAACTGCAGCAATGTGCAATATGTGCAACGGGTATCATATATTTATATTATCATAAATATCAATTATAAATATTAAAGCGAATAACTCAGTATCCAGTTATAAATATTTGCTTTAGTTAAGACTTTTTTCTAATGTTCAAGAAACTATTAAATAATTTTTTGCTTTTCGTTTTTCCTCAAACATTGAAAGTGAATCATTAAGAAATTTCTTTGTCTCACGCCTTTCAAAAATAAAAATCTCCAAATAATTGTAAACAAGCGTTATTACATTTAAACAAGCTACATACATAGATTATTTCAACTAAAATTCTTTCCCAAAGTTTATCAATTATTTGCAAATCTAGGGGTTTCAGTATCATCGCGCGGTACTCCTCGAATAATTGTTATTAAATATATTTAAATCAAATACACAGATTTTAATAAATGTTGGAAACCCTAATTTTAATTGTGCATTCGACGTTTTCGCGAATAGTGAACCTAAACGGCTTATGCAGTAGCAATTCGATATTGAGGTCAGATTTAAATAATTATATTCACATCAGCACAATAAACCTGAAATCAGAATGTAATCGTATCTAATTTTAAATGAATAATAAAAACAATAATAAATGTATCGGTTTCAATAATACATATATTCATATCACGATAATCTATCCTATGATTTTAATTTTCCTATTTTTTTAAACATTTGTTTAAAATAATAAAATATAGTTATCACATAAATAAAATATCCAAAAAATTTTTTTAACTGAATACTTCCGAAATTCGGCAATACTATAATATATGCTGTGTGAATGTAGCAGAATTATGTTCAGTTATTGGTCTCATGTCGAAATAAGGTTTATGGCAAATTCATCACGGGGAAATTCCTCGGAAATTCAAAAACTTTTAATTTCCAGGAAATTACAGATCTTGATATTTTTCATTTGACTTTTTACATGGTTTATTAATTTTATCAAAAATAATAAAAAAATTAATCTGAATAAAATAACTAAAAGTTAAAATTATGAGCTAAGCCACGAAGGTAATCCATTCGGTCACGATTATCATAATCTCGAACAATACGTTGAATACGAAGAGCACTGTCTCTGTAACGTTTTTTGACTGCAAGAGTATTAGTTCCACTGATGTGTTGTTAGATTTTTCCTTCATTAAGTACCTGTTCTTTTTCAGTGCGGAAGTAAACTTCCACATTGTTGAGTGGCTGGCACTAATCAGTTCACTAAAGGCCCTATGTCATCCTTTAAAGGAATTGTTTGTTTTTGACGAGCCGTAAGGACATCTTCGTAACTATTCCAAAGGCTGTGGGGAAAGCGCGGCGGGCTTCGTTGGCTCCAATTGGGAATGCCAATCCACGTATCTTCAAAATAGTCCAGTACAGGCTGACCTTCGTCAGGAAAATCATTCGAAAGATGTTGAAAACTTTGCACAATGTCATCAGGTGGGACAAAAGTTAATGTCGAAATCATTTGAATTTTCAATGCAAAATCTGGGTCTCTTTCATACCTCTTTTGATATTTCGCCACAGACACTAGCTAAAGTGGAAAGACATACTTTCTGCTTTGAGGCAGGAAACACGATATGTAAGGCATTAATAGCAGCCAATTCAAAATCCGTTGTGATTGATGCTGAAGATAAATTTGGCTGCAAGTCTATCAGCTGGGTAAATAACTGTTTATAAATTTGTTCGCTTTTTGACTGCAATAAAGAAAAGGCAGCAGGAATAGCTCGATAATTGATAATTCCACGAATGGTATAAAACTGATGAAATAAGTGAGGAATAATTTTTTGAAGGTTCCATCAGCAAACCAATTTTGGGAACGGAAAAGCAGTTGTAGATTTATTTATTTTGAAAGAATAAGTATTCGTTCTGGACCATTATTGCTATCGTACAATAAGAACTGCTCGTCATTATGAGGAAACTACTGCTCGTCCACGCAAGTTCTATCATTATCCATGTGTCCAGTACAGTATGTAAAAATGTGAAATGTTTGCAAAACAATTGGAATTTTTGTCAAAATATCAAATTTGAAATGTTCTTAACATTTCAAAGATAAAATTAACTATTTATTTCTGTTGTTATTGACATTTTTTTCATTATAATATCAAAATAAACTCAAAATAATTGTCATTTCTACAGATTGTTTAGTGTAAGGATATACGAATATTGTTGTTATCAGTGCTGACTGGTAGATATCTTCAGTGATGGAGATGCACAAGTAAAACAAAATTGATGACGTTTCGAAATGATGTCTACATCATCACCACTGGTTACTACTTTACTGACATATACGAGTAGAAAATTATTCCCTCTTGTTATTATTGGATTTTTCTATTGTTACCTAAATAGGTCAAAATTCTAATGATTCCTTCTTACAAATTTTGTAATTTCATTGATAAATGATGCAGAATTTTCAAGAATATATAAATATTGGAGAATTCTAACAATCCTTTAAAACCATTTACAATATTTGCAATTTAGCTTCTGATTTTTCTTTAAGTAACATATTATACTTATTATAAGTTTCGTATTTTTCACGTTTTTGTAAATATTTTTTGTAATTCAAAATTATTTAATGAATTGTATAATGACAATTAACAATTAACCAGTATAATTTTAAAGATTTCTCGAAATTAATAGAATTCTATTTTTAATCATTGATTAAATAGTTTTATTTGTAAGATTCTCATAATTCGAAAAATTCGATTCATCAAATTTTACCGAATTCATAAAATTATATATATTAACCAGTGTTTCGAACCCCGAAAATTATGGGTTCGGGTTCGGGTTCGGGTTCAATGGAATAAAATTTAATGGGTTCGGGTTCGGTTCGGGTTTGGGTTCAGGTTCAAATTAAAAAAAGCGAAATTTTTAATTAATATTTTATTTTGAATATATAGAAATATATATCAGTATTAAAGTATTATATAATATTATTTAATTTATTTTTGGAAAAAATTTTCATTAAGTCTAACAAATAAAATGTTTCTTAAAGAATCAACACTTAAATGTATTCTTTGTGGAGCTAAAATTAGTTTCAGCGCAGAAAATGCCCTCTCGACGCTGACTTGTGTAGCAGGAACAGCAAATACAATCTGAGCAGCTTCATAAAGTAATGGTGTTTCCATTTTTTTTTGCTCCCAGAATTCTAAAATATTTTTGTCTTTAGGAAGCCTGGGATAGCTTTCATAAATATCGATTTCGGTTTTGAAAGCCATACAAGCATTGGATTTGTTAAAATTTTTCGGCATTGATGCTGCAGCTGATATAGAATTTTTTTCTTTGTTCTTTAGCATTTCTTCCAGCATGTCTGCTTCTTCATCTGAGGAACTAGAGATTAAATTGGAAGTGATAGTAGTTTCGCTAGTTCGTGCTTTATTTTCAGTTTCCAGATGTAAATCTTTTAATTTTCTTATTGTGGATAAAATGTGATTTTGAGCTTTGGTTGTATTATCATCATTAAGCATCAATTTGAATCTAGGATCTAAATATATGGCGGCGTTTAAAAGTTCATTATCTATAAATGATTTTTCTCGTTTAATAATATTTGAATATAAATCTGCACCTAATTTTTTATTCGTGATTTTTTGTAAATCTAATTTAAACTTCAACCACAGCCCATAAAAATCTCCTAAATTCATCTGCTCATTTTGTAACTGCAAAGTTAACTTTTTAACTGGCTCTAAAATTTCAACAAAATCTGAAATAAATTGCCACATATTTTCATTCATGCTTAGATCAGGATCTACTACATCTAAACAAAAAGTTTTATAATCCAACAAGCGTTTGAGCATATCGAAGGTGGAATTCCACCGAGTTGGACAATCCAACATAGCTTTCTTTAAGCCCAACTTTTTAGCTAATGAAGCTCTATTAGGTGTCCTCAACTTTTTGGAAATATCTCTGCATGTGGCAATCTTTTTTTTTTACTGAAGAGTTACTAGTAGTGTCATAAACTGCTAATTGAGCAGTATGGGCTACGCACCTAAAATGAATAATATTACCATATAAATTAGACAACATTTCCAGACCTTCTTCTTCATTCTCAACTATTAATTCCTCATCTTCATCTTCTACTTCTTCAAGGTCAGAAACTTCTTGAAACTCATCTCTTAACAGCTCAGCCGCTTTAAGCATGTTTCTACCATTATCTGAAGTAACTGAATAAACTTGGCTTAATTGTATATCGTAAGATTGGATTACTTCAATTATCACATTTTTTATGTAATTAGCTGTTTGACGATCGTCAACCTCATGCATGGCTAAAGTTCTCAAATTAATTTTTCCATTGTTAATGAACTGAATATTTATGCCAATTACGCTTCTACCAAGCCGGGATGCTGAATCAATTTTTACAGATATTAATTTTTTTTTCAACTCGCCTTTAATCAAATTTTTCATTTCAATAGCCTTATTATTTACTAAATCCTTAATATTTTCAGAATTTACAGCCAGTTTTAATGATTTCATTATCGGTTCTATTATATCACGCATGCCAGAATCTTTGAAAATAGTAAACGGGCGCCCATTAACGGTAACTAATTTTATGCAGGCATCAGTGAAATATTTTGATGACATATTAATTTTAATCAAATTGAAATAATTTTCAATGGAAACTGAATTTGTATCCTGAAGTTTAAACTTTTTGGTGGTTTGTGATGTAGACTCTTCAGTTATATTTCGATATTCATCAGGATGTTTCCGTTTGATATGGCGACCCAGATTTGCAGTATGTTTACCTTTCATAGAAAAAGAGCATTTTGTACATATTGACTGGTCTTTGATAGAATCATATTCGAAAAATTTTTTTACATGGTTTGCTGACATCTGAAGGACAAAAATTTTTTTTTAATATAATTTATAATTAAAAATAAAAACCGTAAAATGGAAAATTTTTTAATTAATTACTACAAAAATTTAAGCACCTAAATTTATGTTAAAAAAGTTCCCACAAACATATATTCGAAGAAATATATTCGCAAGTTAAAAAAAAATTAATTAAAAAAGCGCGCTGGAATAAAACAAATGCATACATAAGTTGTAGTTAGTTATAGTTACCTTAATGTTTTATCCAAGTTTTTTCTGTAATACAGTATTTTTAATTTTTTAATATTTATTTTCAATTAATTAATTTATTTAGCATCACACTTTTTTAAATATTACACACTTTTTAAATAATAGTATAATAATCAGGCTACAAATTTCTTTGACTGTTGAAATTGGAATAATTTTTCTTTCTGATTTTTAAATTTAATTTGAAAATGGAGAAAATAATACAATCACTATAACAACAATCTAGATTTGATGAACACTAGATGAAAATGATAAAAATAATATACATAAATCGCGACGATGTAATCAATACAAAAGTTTGTAACAAAACCAAATGTAAATTTGTTCATGTTCATTCACGCACGATTTACGGAACATTCATGTTCTGAGAAACAAACAAAAAATAAGAAAAATGTTTCTTAGAAAAAAATACATTTTTTCATTTTTTTTGTTATTCAGGAATAAAAAATTTCTCAAAAAAAATTAAAAAAAATTAAAAAAATGTTATTTTTATTGAACCTGAACCCGGTTTTTGAATGGGTTCGGGATCGGTTCGGGTTCACAAATTTGTTTGAACCGGAGCGGGTTTTGGGTTCGGGTTCGGGTTCGAAACACTGATATTAACCCATTCACAACCAGCATTTCCAAATAGGAACAATTAATGAATAATTGTATATCTTACAGAATATTTTAAGATGGGCGCCAAAAATGTATACAAATAATAAATTATTAACTATTTATTTGAGTTTAACATGTATTTCACAAATGTCATCGTTTTTCTTGGAGATATAATTCTTTGTTTATAAAGTTTTGTCATCTGCTATAAGTTGATAATAAGGTACTAAACCTAATTAAAATCACAATAATTAAAAAGATTAATTTTTAGAGTTTAAATGGTTGGCACAAATCGTAAAACCTATAAACCTCTCACAACAAATTGCTTTTAATATACATTGTACTTAAGTTGTATGATTCAAATCAAAACAGAAACGAAACTTTTTTATTGCGAATATAACCATAAAATCATCAAATAATATATAAATAAATAATATATTCCAATGGTTAAAACTTTATTAAATAGCCTTCTGTATTTAGATAAATGAGCAAAGGATTCTTCTTTTGTCGGGCTTATTTTTTATTATGATAAGCCTTTTACAATCGTTTTCTCTTCCAGTTCTCGAAGATAATTGTACTAGTCTTTTGTTCTTGAGTTTGCTTTCAGAATTAAATTGGAAATTTTCTCGCCATAAGTTAAATATTGATATTTTTTGAATTTGCATTTGATTTCACTTCGGATTTCGATGTCTTCATAGAAGTACATTATAAACAATAATGTTTTTCAAATCAGATTTCTAACATAAGTCTATGCCAGTAAATAAGGAACAGTTTTCTGGATTCTGCTGATCTTTATATTGTTTAGGCTTGCTTGCACATAAAAGTTGAATTTCGGTATTACGAGAAACATTGTCAACGACAAGTTATCATTCAATTATCCAGGCGTTTCTGATCATTTTAGTAATAATAAATAAAATAATAATAATGATTATGAATAGCATAAAAACAATGATAATAAAACCAGGTTAACAATTCAAAAAATTTATTAACCAAATCAATATTTTAATTACATAGTTTCTAGTCACTATAAACAAGACATTAGAATACTTCAAAAAATTGTCGCACAATATTAGGAGTGAAACAATCAAAATTTAATATAGTTTGACTAAAAATCACTACACATTAATATTCTTTTGGTTCAGGGTTCACTTGAATATTTTGTAGATTTTCGTTAAGTGTTATATAATATCAAAAAAATTAACTGGAATAACTGATGTCAGAGTCGTCAATAATCGACCAACTCGAACTTTTTAATTATTTTCTTTTTCAATCTATCGATAATATACGTGTAATGTTTATTTATAACGACTGAGTAGTAGTTCAGAAGATGGGACTAGAGATGATAATTATAAAGGCATTATGGTATCAAAAATATTGTATTATTTCTTTTAAAAGACGATCATATATGACTGGTGCTTTTCTTCTAAGTGAGACTCTGCAATGGTCACCCAGGAATTGAACTACTATATTTTTAGAATGATTGAAATAAGGTAAATATCTTCGAATAAATAATTTTTAACGAAAAAAATTTTAAATGTTGCCTATCACAACAAAACGTGTTAAATATTTGTTGTTCTTAATTTAGTTCAATATATGAGATGTTTTCGTTGAACTTGGTGTAAGTCCATTTTTTATTATATGATATTTACGCGTTTACAAATGAATGGTTTGAAAAATATTGGTAATAGTTAATACGCTCATTTTATGTTAGTTAAATATTAAATTGATTTAATGTGATCGCTGGTAAATATACGGAAATAATATTTTCATTAGAAAAAATTTAGTTGCACTTTTTTAAATTGTTAAAAGTTGAGTCGGAGTCGGAGTTAGTGCTGAAGAGTAATGTAAAGTTGAAGTATGAATCGAGTTCGGTAAATTTTTAAACGACACCAGTCTTAGTAGGAGGTCTTCATTAGACATTATTTTCCAAAATCATGCAAAATCAAACAAAAATTTTCTAAAGGATACCACACCAAATGCTTCAATACTAGTTCTAGCTACTCTGAGTTAGTGGTCTAAACAAAGGCCACGTATAGCAACTGACAACACCTCGATATGGCGTGGAAGTATTTTTATTATCACTTTTACAACAGAGAAAGTTTATCGAATATAGACAATAGATATATAATTTAAAGTTCAATTATTATAAAATTCGTTCAACTAATAGTTAATGCACATATATTTCTGTTATTTGTATGGTTGGCTGTGGATGTGGTATACAGACAGTATTCATGATTTAGTGGCATCTTAGCAACTAGTAGCAGGCGGCAGCGGTGTATTGGGGAGGAACGTGGCGGAACAGGTTCCGGTACTTTTTTAGTAATCATTTTTTAAATTTCAAATGAAAATTATATTTTGAATTGACGAATTCGCAAAAACATTTCAAAAAATATATTAATTAATACATTATTTATCTTGCTTTTTGTGTCTTGTTTCTTTTTCCCTTTTAAATCAAATAAACATCATGTGTTCTGTGCTGACTATTCTACATACCATACCACTAAACTATAAACTTCAACAATAATGCGAATGCGCATGTCTGTGGAAGTTCGAATCCCATCAATGACTATTTCATTATGACAGTAACCAGTTAGTCTCTGTTTAGATTGTGTTATTGTGTATAACACCAACGTTATTTTGGTAGTTTGTGGTTTCTATTTCCATTATAAATTATAAGGTTTAATTATTTTTTAATGGATTAAATATAAGCCATATTAATTTTAATTATTACAGTAATATTTCGAAAACAATAGTTTGCTTAAAATAAGATGATCTCCGAAAAACTTCCAAGAAGCTGCTTGTTGAAAGTTGCGGAGTATTTTTTTGCTCTCACCATGCGTTTCGTTACTTCTTATTTTACCAATACACCACTGCCAGACGACAATTATTATGTGGATAATGCAAAATATTGAATATTATTAAAGTCGAGTCAAATAATAAATTAATTTAAATAAATCGAGAATTATTGAATTTTCTTTATAATTGATAAAAGCAAAGTTTTGCTCATTAACCCTTTTGAATTATATTTTAATTCTAACATATTTTTCGATATAAATTTTTTCTATTTTATAAAAAGGTTTTATAATGATTTATAAACTTAATATAAGAAAATGAATTTACTTTTCAATTCATATCTATCACATGTGAAAAATATTAAAATATTTCTATAACAATCAAGATTGAATTCGCAAATCTCCTATGGAAAAATTTAATATAATATGGTTACCAGACTTTTACCACGCCAAACCAGAAAACCGCGATGTCTGGTAACCCTATATAAATGTATTTTTTAATCTTTCATGAAGTTCCAAAATGTATTTTACAAATAACCTTTTCCACTACTGAATATCGTGTTAGCTACTAGAAATTGAAAAGACCTAATGGTCTACTTCGAATGATTTCAATTTACAATGTGCGATTCAAACGGCTTATGATGTCAGTAAATCGATGAAACCATCCTAAACTTAAGTGGTTATAAAATTTTCTATGGAGGTGAATCAATCTCCTATGACTATTTTTTTTTTCATTTCAACCTCGAATCAATCATATTTTCAAAATTAATAAAACATATTTTCATGATGTTTAGGGTGAAATAACTTATGAAACCTTGATGAAAATGCATTCACTTGATGCTGCAATTTCTGAAACTCTTAGAATTTGCCCACCTGCTTCTAGAATAGATAGAACTTGCACACAAGATATCTTATTAACAGCATCTGATGGAAGTAAAATTATGGCGAAAAAAGGTGATGTATTTACTGTACCTATCTATTCCATTCATATGGATTCATCAATTTGGCCAAATCCAAACAAGTTTGATATTCATCGGTAAGTCATCATTATTGCTGATAATAAACATTTCTTTATGAAATTTAATCAACTGAGATATTAATCATATCAATCATTAATTTGTTATGTATTTATTTCCTCGTTTCAATTAACATATTTAATTCAAGATCTAAATATATTAATATATATACTCAGCAGATTTTTTATATTCTACAATCATTCAATACAACATATCATTAATTGGTTTATTTTATATATAAAATTCTATTTATAAAATGTTAATGTTTCATAAATTATTACAAAGGGCTACTCAGACATTCGTTTTACGATATATTTCTACAGTTTTCCTGTTATCATCAGGTAGGATAGAGAAAACTATAAATATTATTGATTTATGAATAAATTTTATTAATTTTTTAAAAATTTAATTTAAAGATTTAATTTATTACAATCTATAAACCCTTTTAAAATTTAAATTTTAAATTATTTAACTCAATAATTTAATGTATTTGAAATAAACAATAATCCATATACAATGAATTTACAATCCAAATTATTTAAAGACATTCAAAACACACATATTCATAGAATATTGTACATTAATTTTAGGTTCAATGACTATATTAACAAAGCTTAATAAATTATACGTTTCCAATTTTTTAAATCTGACATGTCTATTTTACTCATACAGTCCTGATTGTGCTCAATAATATTGGTTAATGCTTTCAGTCAATAATGTTCACAAGCTCTAATACAGAGATGACGAGAAGTCTCTTCAGTGCACATGTCAAGACACTTATTACATGTAAATTGATAAACGAAATCAGAACATAGTCCAACCAGAGACATAGATTTATTAATATGACCACGAGGTCGTTGTTGTATCTAGAACTAATTCTCAGGCCTTTTCCAACGAAATCCCAACAAATTATGCCACATATTTCCCAAAAAATTATGAACTTGATTTTCGGTAACATGTTCCAGTTCGCATCTTCCTGGAACTTGTTTCCCCAAGGAGTTTCTATTCGCTGGACTTACGCTTTGTTTCAGAGACATACAAGGATAGAGGGGTTTCATCCACAGTTATTACACTTCTGAGGAATTAGTCATTCCATACTTTTATCACAAATCTCAGGAAAGAAAGTGTGGGATGAACCTGAATGCCAATTTTATTACACCAGATTTATTTAGGATGCTATGTTACTATATATACCTATATTACTTATATTCAACTGCTGCGAGATATTGTTTATAATGATTCCGCGTTCTTCCATCACAATTTGCAAACATTTCTCTCTTTTTTGGTCACAACTTATCATCAAAACACTGGATGATGGCCATGTTTGAACTGGATAATACAATCCTAGGTCCATATATTGCTATAAGCTGTTCAAATTTTCAAAAGTATAAGATAAAGACAATGAATGATAAATCAATCTCTTCGCCATATTTTTCTTATCCTTAAATTCACAAAAACCTTAAAATGAAGTATAGAGACCAGTATCAGCTGATGTTTTTTAAAAATCTCTTCGTCATAGTGTTTATCTTTGCGCTGAAAATAATTTTCATAAAATGTTTAAAAATTTAACAATATTTGATTTTATTTATAAAATTTATACTATAAATGTTTCAGCCATTCTAATGAAATAAAATGCTCTGGTTATAAATTTTCCATACTCTATCATTACTTTGAATTTTCTTTCTTGTCTTCGTTCAATAATATTTCGTTAACTTTATTATTTTTCTAATATCTTTGACTGAGTTGATGCATTGGCATGTTTACGAGATCTTATGCTATGGATTTGAACTTTCCCAACAAAGCTCAAATACTATATGATAGTAGACACAAACGAATTTAAAGGAAAAATAATGTATTTGGTTAAACACCAAACAAGCAAATTTTCCATGTTATCGTAATAATATTGGTTTTCGTGACGCTATATTGTATTTCTGAATATAATTTTAAAAATTCATACCAAAACTATATTAGCATAACAAAACTAAACCAAATAAAACATACACTCTTCAAAGAGAAGTTCCCGAAATGATAATCAACTGCCCAAATTGTAGGTTAAAACTGTCGTCGATTATACTTCGTAAAACGTGCTGAATTTCCCCGCTGCTAATTATTTATTTATTCGTCAGTTTTGAAATCACATGCGAGTTCTTTGTGGTATATTTTGTGAATATCTTGTATGTTAGAGGCTTCATTCAACTGATCTAGATTGACAAGTTGTCTAACTCCATTACATTCCTCTTAATTATTTATATATGTCAACACCATTGCAATTTTATTATTTCTTCCTAAAGTGAGTCACATTTCTTTAGGTTATTAATAACAATCGTTAGCATGCTATATTAAACGAGCCACAAATTCTGTAATATTGTTAGGTTCGTAAGTGGGTATACGACTAACACACGCCCTCTTGATTGGTTAATTTCACAAATAATAACACACTCGCTTAAGATAATAAACTTTATTTATCAAATAAATACAAATATGGTTTATGATATACAGTTAAAAATTACAAAACGTGTTACCCAAAAAAGGTTGTCGCAATATAACAGAAGCAAAGATATCGGTTATATAAACCGTCCTCAGGTATTTCTAAGACGGCGAATGCAGGATCCTAATTGATCAACAGCACCGCTAAACAGTGAAAGGCAAAAGACCAGGGATACCCGAAGTTTAACACGATCGATTACTATCCAAAAATGATAGTAACGTTTGCCTAAATACCTACCCTCTAATATTTAAATATTGAACACTTGAAATGCAGTTTCCCTAGAAAACTATTGCCGAGATTACCGACATTCATTTTATCCCAAGCCTCAAAACTGTTACAATTAGTTTAATCGATGAGAATCGATAACTAATATCTGTTTTTGTAAATAAAAAACAGCTTTTGTTACGATTTATGGCAAAATAACCTTTACAACGTTAATTATCTTTTTAGTTTGAACTTTATTTCTAATCAACAACTTTTCATAAATTCTCACTTACTCTAACAAATTATTTCCAAAATATTTCTCGCTTTAAGTACTATCTTAGTTTATTGATCGGCCAGCTGTTGACTTTACAATTGCTCACAATATTCCCGAAATTCAATATCTTCCAAGCTGTCACTGATTAAATATTTATTTCACGTTGCTGACTAATATATGTCGACCTTGTTACTAAAAAATAAGTCCTTTTATATTCAATGCTAAATTAATTTTAATATGCAGGTAACCCTCCTACAACGCGGTAGATAGGTTCCTAAAAACTGCCGCGTTGTAGGAGGGTTACCTGTACTATATTTATTTAATTATTACTAAATTTTAAATATTTATTTCTATTTATATTATTTAAACTACTATTTATATTTTCTATCTATTTATAATAATTATTTTTATTCTTATTATTTCTATTTCTATTTTATCTATTTACTCAAGTTATTCTAAACGACTAATACATTTCTTATTATACTGTCTAAGCAAGCCCCAAGTGAGCTCAAACCCAACCCTAACAATATTTCCCTCAAATGTTTGTTTTTGAATATAAAATTGGACTTCCCACAATAATGAGTTTTCTCGTCGAAATTTTAAATATTTAAAAATTGATTCATCTATATCCTTGAATGTAATCCTTTTAATTGCTTTTTGAAAAAAGTTGCCATAGTTTTAAATATTTCAATAAAATTATCTGTAATTTCTTTTCGTGTAGTGATGCCATCCTTTCGATACTTTTTTGAGTTTTGAAGTAAAACGTCCTGATGCCCCTGATTACTAAAATCAATTACCCTCTATTGGGATGTGACTTGGGAGAACCCGAAAACTAAAAGAAATCAGCTAGTTGAACAATAATTTTTCTACAAACTGCAAATTCGGACCAAACACATCTCTAAATCCACCACCAGCCGTGTAATATTATCACAACCTCGATTAATTCTTTTTAGGCCCGACAGAAAATGAGCTATAAATAATGTAACACACAAACAAAATCTGGGTTCGCCAAATCGGAAAGAATCCTTTTAAACACGTACGATTAGATCGAGTTATTATTTGATTTCTCATACAGCGGCCACAGTAAATAAATCATACTTCTAAATAAATTCCTTACATCAATAAGAAAATCCTATTTTCTATTTTCAACAAAAGAAAAAAAATTACTTTTTTTAAATATTAATTTTCATAACTATATTTTTCATTTACTGTGACTTTCCGGGTTCCCGTGGGTTTTGCGACTTTCCGCGTGGCCTGATATTATGTTATGTTGGGTTGTTTGATCTAAATCTATAAAAATCTTATCTGAATAGACATAGGAAATTTTCATAATAAAAAGGATTTATTGTATTCAAATAATTTGTTTTACAATCAAAGCTGATTATAATTTGTCTAAATGAAAATAAGAAGCGAATATCAAATCACCATGATTTCATTGAGAATAAGAAAATTAAATTATCAAAAGAATGATTTTTGAATGAAGGATTGTTGTGTCTAATTTCTTTTTCAGTGAATTTTAATTAAAATTATTTTAATTAAGTCTTGATAGATCATCGGGCATCTCAGGTGCCTTGACACTTTCAAATTTCGGCAGGTATAACCTGTTATGCTCGCCTCCCTGTGAGCTCGACATTGGGGCACTCTCTTATGTCGGCCGGGGTCAGCCGGATCCTTAACTCTACAACCCGTTGGTTCGGATGGTCCACCGTAAATATTTCTGTTTCTGTCATTAGATGGATTTCCTCAGGCACTTAGTTCTTTACCTCTGCCTGGTTTCTTTGATCCTCTAGTTGTCGCACTCTCATCTTTAACGGTCGAGTTGGTTTTGTAATTGTTCGATCAACTGGTGTTGTAGTCTCATGACCACAGGTTGAAACCAGGTGGTCTACATTGGTTGATACCTGTTCTTGAGTTTCTCTAGATTCGTTTCTCCGTTCGCGCCTGCTGCACTTCTACTTGTTTCATCGTCACCTACTGGTCTGCCCGAGAAATTCATTTCGTTGGAATTAAAGAAACCTTTGAAATGAAACTGTCATAAACTTGACAAACTTTTATTTTTTTATTGATTTTATTATTACGTTAATAATTTAATTCCCTACTAAAATTGAAAATCAAACTTCTCGTGTCGTTCGTGAATCCTCTCTTAGGTTTTTAACTATCACATGCATCCTCATCGACGATATTCAGCCATAGTTAACAATAATTTTGAATTTTTGGGCGTCGTGTATCCTGTTTATATACTGTCTAAGTGTGTATGATAGAAGGTTCTCGTTGTGTTGTGTGATAGATAAATAAACGCTCGACGTGTGTGGGTGATGCAAAGATTACATTAGTCAGCTGGTATTTCAATATCTTACATGTCTCGATTATGAATTCTATATTTTCTTGTTACAGATGTGAGTAGGTAGACGTGAGCTCTCTGGCATAAAGCGTTCTGATTGACTGATGAAAAGCATGACTCATCGAATTGAGGATGTTAGCGGTCATTTTAATGCTTCATGTATTTGTGTGACTCGTGGTATGACAAACACACGTCTTCAATTAGGTTATGAGACATGATTTTTTTTTTCAGGCTATATCGCCTTTGAATCTCCTAGCATAATTATCCGTTTCCTACCTCCTGTAACCGAATGTTGGGTTTTGTAACATTGAAAAGTCAACCGTTAATAACTCTGACTTCACGTATTCCAAAATCGATAAACAAAAATTCCCAACGTATATTTGTTTATTACAACTTTATAACTCTCAGTGATAAATAACAATTTTCAATCAGCAACAGTCGTTACAATACCGGATCGAGCTTCGCTCTGTAATGTCTCGACCTTGTTCGATTTAAACTAAGTTTCACCTGGTGATTCTCTTTTTCACTCTTTGATCCGAATTCCTTTGATAATCTCTTTCGTTCAAACCCTTCAGCTCCTTTTATAATTCTCGTTTTCAGTTTCTGTTTCTTTTCCCCAAACTCCTATTCTCGGTTTCTTCGTCCCTACCAAGGCTACTGCCGATTATATGAATTTGGAGTTTTCTTATATACTCCAATAATCGTTGTAATTGCTGCGTTTTTGACATAATTAGTTGAGAAATAAACGAAAAGAAGTTATTTGAATATTTGAATAAAGTTTCGAAGAAGGTCAAAGAAAACAACCAACTCAAAGTCCCAGATGATAAACAAATCAGTAGTTAGTAATCTTTCAATCCGGTATTGTACACAAGTGCTATTCTTTACTAAAGGTTGCAATAAGCATCGTATAGTCACCGAGCGGTGTGTTGAATTATTGGCAGTGTAAAGTGGAAATTTTTGTGATTATCAATAAATACTTCTTTTGTCAAGTGTTATTTATGGGTTAGTCAAAGACACGCTTGGAGTCAGAGTAAGAGTTTTAATTTTATCACCAACCTAATAATGAATTTGTTAGGATCAAAAAAACCGAATAAAATTGAGGGTTCTTTTTCTGTTGCTCTAATTCTCGTATTTTGCCACACTCTCCTTTTGATATTTTTTGCTTCTCTCCTTCTCCCGAAAATTTCTACTTGTTTGTGGGTGGGTGGCCGTTGATATTAGGTTTGGCGGGTTTAAATTAACTACCAAAATTTCTGAATTGGTATTCTTTCCAATATAAAATTCCACGTTGATATTTGATTTCACAAGTTTATAAGATTTTATTATACAATTATTATAATAGTTAAATTATGTGCATTGAAATGTCGAAAGATTGACTATTGATGTTATAAATCAAGATTTGATGATGAAAATAAGAAAACTCGTGGAGGCTACTCTTTTATGCCGTTTGGAATGGGACCAAGGAATTGTGTTGGAATGAGATTTGCCCTTCTTGAGGTAAAATGGGCAATTGTGACTATTTTACAAAAATTTGAAATCGTGCCCTGTTCAGAAACTCTCGTAAAACACATTTTTACCATTTTTATATTGATATTGTTTTAGGATGAAATGAAATTTTAAAAAATTCGGATTGACTGCGCCTATTACACCAATTTTATTAAAAGTTGTTAAGCGTTCACAGTATTGATAAACTAATAATTTGGAATTATTGATTTTTTACTTTATTTCACAATAATTTATTAAAGTTATTCAAAATTCTTTTCTTTTGGTTATGTTATATTAAATTAATGTTGAAAATACAAAATAAACGATTGGTTTTTTTTTGTTTAACTTGGCCGGTTCAGTGGTAAATTATTGGATTTAAAATACAGATTTAAAAATTCATTAAAAACACAAATCATCCATTAACATTCAATTCTCCAAAAATTTTATATAATTCAAAATTAAATTATAATTAAATTAATAAAATTTTAACCAATAAAATCACTTTAAAATTAAATTTATATTACGATTGAAATAGACACTTGATAAACACTGTGACCAAATATCGTGTTCCATAAATTTTGTATTGATCTAGTCTTACAAATAATAATATGAAAATTAATGAATTAATAAAAGATCAAAGGTGAAATTAAAAGATAAATATGATAATTTAAAATACTAAAGTATTTTAGTTATTTTACCGCACAATGTTAGAATCTTTTAAATTATCTAATGATAATTTTTAGTCATTAATTAGCACCATTAATATTATCGAGGATCTGTTTGAGCCAGGAATATTGTCATTATTATAGGTAGTATCCGGAGGTTTTAGTTAAAATTAATATTAATTTTGTTTCTAATTGGAATCATAATTTTCTATAAAAGCGCTTAATGAAAACTACGACAAAAGTCAACTTATTTGGTTGAGAAATTATTTAATACTAACTGATTTTTTCTTTCACCAAATTCTTGATGTCATATATAGATATTTTACTGAAAATCGAGAACTTAATCAAACACAAAAAATTTTACCGGACAATTATTCATCGTAATATTGAGTTATTTTTAATGGTTCCGTAGAATTTTTGATAATTTAACTTAGATATTCCACTTTACAGTCTTTCGTATTTCGTTGATACAATTGAAATAAGTCTTCTCGATCTAGGGACAGGTTTGAGAACATCTCAAGGCAAGTTGACTAATCGAATCTGATGCTATAGCTTTAGAAGGGCTGAATAAAAGCATTACTCAGTCTATGTGTCATGAGTCATTATAGAATTATTATAGTGAGTCGTTGCAAACTTTTTCCCACGGTCACAAAATACCTGGACACGTAAAAGCCAGAATCTTCATATAATTAGGCTTCCTTTCAAAATTATTAGTTTTAAAATAGAAATAGTGAGATGGTGCCTGTTTAATTATTCGGTTTTTCGAAATTTTGATCGATGCTGATTTAATCGTGCATGTAAGCAGAATAAGTAAAAGTTAACAACAATTTTGGACAAGGCCAGTTGGGTGTAAGCGAGGAAAGTACTATATCGTGATTAAAGAGTAAGAAGCTGAGACAATATAAATTTTAAAAAGATAGAAATGATTGTCAAATCTGAATAAATTGTCTCCCTGCTTTTGATTTTTATTAAATAGTTCAGAACTAAGAGTGTAATTGAGAACATTGTATCGAAATTTGTTGATATTTAATAAACTGTTTTGTGTTTGGTTTTATCTTGATAACTGAGACAAAGAGCATGAGAAGTCAGAATCAATACCGGCTTTAATAATAATAAAACTGTTGGGGTTCAACAAGAGAGGCACAAAAATATGGTGAAAATCGATAAAAACACCAAATTCAAAATAAAAATTTAAAGTACAAAATATTAAAATCAAAATTTTAAAAATGAATATTTTTGGGGGGAAACTGGTATGGGCAGATGCTAAATAATGAGACGAGTTCAGCTATAATAAAATAAAATCAATGGGGTCCCTAAAAGGAATAAATTACAAAAAACAAAAAATTAATTAACTAATGGAAAACCCGAGCTAATGGAGAACCCGAGACAATGGGAAACCCGAGCGAATTGAGAAATCCAATTTTGGGAAGGCAATTAATTTAGCCGGATAAAATAAAAGTGACAAGAGTCGTCAAAGAAAATGAGCCAATTCCCTTAAATTGAATTAGACCTTCAAGAGGAAGCCCGGGGGAAGTAAGACCAAACTAATTGGCAAAAATAAAGTCAATTACCAAGTGGGTATAAAAGCAACTGGCAAGAGAACAAAACGGCCAGTTGGTCGAAGAAAATAAAGTTGAAGTAACGAGAGCGAAAAAGGAAATATTAAAGTTGAGATTTGTTGGCAATTTGAAAAGTGCAGACAAACCGGATTGTGTCAAGTGTGAGTAAACTAATAAAAGTGTAAAAGTGTAACTGCAACAGTGTTAAAGATTTTGTTGATGTGGAGATTGCTTTTTTAATTAATATTCGGTTATTTCTGGTGAATTAAATAAACTTTATTATTTGATCTTTATATCAACTTCGAATATAGAATTGCATTGCATTTAATCTCATCAATTTGGCTGATTTGGGAAATGAAATCCCGATCTCTATTGCTAGATAATTCAGATATAAAATTGGGATCAAATTTGGCACAATCTAATAAAATCTTTAAATAAATTTAAGAATTACAAAATGAAATAAATAGGAACAAATCAAACGAATTTACCGCTAAACTTGACTGAGTAAAAATTATTTAATTTCGTATTGATTAGACTCGCAGTATTGATTGCATAATAATTTCATTCGGGGTCCAATTTTTCAATATATTCATAATAGAGAATAACGAAGCAAAACTAAATAAAAAATGACTGAAATTATGCATTTATTTTAATATTAATCAAGTTATCGAATTGGGTTTTTATACTGATTATTACAGTTACATAGTATTTTGTCCTGAGATTTATTCACCCAGCATGTGTATTGAGATAAACTGAAAATAAATGAATTTGAACAGAAATTACGGACGACTGAAATATTCTTGGTATTTTATTGGTTGGATTAGTAAATAGAAAAAGAAATTACCTTAAATAATAGTTGTAGTGATTCTTGATTGGGTGTGGTGTTGGCTCTCCCGATTTTCTTTTGAGTGGTTGGTGTGGTGGTTTGATTGAACTATTTTCATCCCTAAATCGATAGTCAAAATTGAATTACTTCGGCGAAAGTCGAAGTCAATTACTTCAAAAAAACGTCATATATTTCATTTGTAAATGAAATTAATATATATCATTTGGTAAGGTTGCTCTCGTCGATAAAGTGAATTAAGTCGAGTCTCTCAGAGACATCGTCAAAATCCACAGCCATCATTCAATTATTATTATTATTATTATTATTATTATTATTATTATTATTATTATTATTATTATTATTAATATTGTTATTAGTATTATTGTTATTATTATTATTATTATTATTATTATTATTATTATTATTATATTATTATTATTATTATTATTATTATTATTATTATTGTTATTAGTATTAACATTGTTATTCACATTAATGTGTCAAAGTAGTGTGAGGATGATGGTAGGAGTCGAATAATGAAATTTCAATAAAAATATCTCAGATTTAAAATCATTGCCAAAGGCAATAGAGATAGGTAGATAGCAATCTATTACTATTATTATTATTATTATTATTATTATTATTATTATTATTGTTACTGTATGGTAAATTAGACTTATTATATACATGCAGATTCGAGGTCGAATCTAAATTAAAGGGGGAGATATGTTGGGGTTCAGCAAGAGAGGCACAAAATGAGGTGAAAATCGATAAAAACACCAAATTCAAAATAAAAATTTAAAGTACAAAATATTAATTAAAAATCAAATTTTAAAAATGAATATTTTCTGGGGAAACTGGTATGGGCAGATGCTAAATAATGAGACGAGTTCAGCTATAATAAAAAATCAATGGGGGTCCCTAAAAGGAATAAATTACAAAAAACAAAAATTAATTAACTAATGGAAAACCCGAGCTAATGGGAACCCGAGCTAATGGAGAACCCGAGCTAATGCGAAACCCGAGACAATGGGAACCCGAGCGAATTGAGAAATCCAATTTTGGGAAGGCAATTAATTTAGCCGGATATATATATATATATATATATATATATATATATTATATATATATATATATATATATATATATATATATATATATATATATATATATATATATATATATATATATATATATATATATATATATATATAATATATATATTAGAACTTTTTTTTCCAATTTCACCACTGTTTTATTTTTTTCCATTGAATTTATTAAAAAGAGAGCTTATATATATATATGTGTGTGTGCATGTAAGATATATATAACTATATGAATTATTTTATGAAGAATTTTATGTTTTCAAAAATATATTAATATGCACAATATCTACAAATTGATGGTTGTCTTTCTTATAAAAGCCGCTGAATACTAAAGCGCAGAAATCGGTTATTTGAACCGTCCTGAGATAAAGAACAAACTTGGAATCTAATGCTTCTCAGCGCTGTATAAAGAAATGGATCAAGAAGGAGGGTGTTTCCCCAAGTTTACGCGATTGATTAGATCAAGTGTGATCTAACGTTCCTAAATTAAGTTCCCTTTGAGATTTTAGCCCAAAGAGCAAGACAGGTAGAAATTCTGCTTCTCGTGGTCGGGTGTACGTTCTCGTTAAATTATCAAATAAATAGATTAATTAACCTTATGGTTAAAATTTAATATTTCTCTAATCTATCTATAGCTTTCTTTCTCTGATTTCTCTAAACTCTGAATTTCCTTTTAATCCTTATGGGTTTATTTTTTGAAGCTCACTGTAATGGTTCTTTTCTAACCACAGCTGGTACTATTCCTGAATAATGCTTTCTAATCGTTACTGATTTTGAAGCTGCAATATTTGCTCGTTTCGTTCTAACAATTTGCTGGTATCTATATTGATTATTTTTGTATTATATTTAACTATAGCAATTATATATTGCCGATTAATTCTAATTATATAAATTATTTATTTTCTTTACTTATTTATACTTATTGCTATTATAATTACAATTCTAGCCTCTATATGGCCATTGAAATTGCTCCCTGAGCGAGCCCAACCCTAACATAATCTTAACTATTAAAAAATATTAAGAAAGTCTATAGTAATACACATTTCTGATAATAGAAACGTTGGACATTCTGAGGTGTGATTATATCTATATGAACCCGCTTATACGAAACCATTTCCTACAATTGGTGTCAGAATATGTCAGATCGAATGTTTTCGGCCAAATCATCCGTTAATTTTAAGGCTTATTCTCATCTGCATTTACCACAACTTCTTTCGGTTATATGCCCGACAAAGCCTTCCAGGCTGAAATTTTTTAAATCATCACTCAAACAAATCATAATACTGTTGGGTTATTAAGTTGGTTACAATGATTGTATATTCAAACTTTTACTCTGACTCCAAAGCATGTTTATTAATTCACAATTCAATACTCTCGAACACGATAAACTTTATTAATATCCACACGGTATTGTACAAATTTCAATTACAACCAAATAACTATAAACCAATTTATCACACAGAGCTTGTTTCGACACTACGTGAAGAATAGCCCTTTCTGTAATCACAACAATAATCACTAGCCGTCAACTACTCAATTACTGGGTACGTTGATCGATTCTTGTCACTTCTCGTTTCACTCTGTTCTGAACTCTGTTTAATTCTCCCTTTAATTGTTCCTTTAAACTCTGTTTTGATTCTTCTTTTCACCTCTTTACGTCTCTAATTTTTGTTCTGCTTTTTGTTCTGTTTTTGTTCTGATTTCTCGGTAAACTGTTCCGCTTTATATAGTCTGTTTCATTTGTGGCACTGGCTACAGATTCTGTTTTCCATTTTCCTTTTCCTCTACGTCAGCCTTATCTCTGACAGGTATCAAGATATTTTCCTTTTTTGTTAAGCCGCCTTCTCCCGACAATTTCTCTATGTTTGACAAGCTGTCAAGATGCGGCTTTTTCCTTTATTTTGTTTTTCTTGAATTTGAAATTCCACCTTCATTTGTACTTCTTAATTAATAATGACCATTGTTTTAATTTCTTGTTTGTTTTTTTTCTTTAATTTATCTTTCTCATTTTTAATTTCTTTTTACTTCTGGTTTCTTTTCTGAGTTCCCATAGATCGTCCCGTTTGTCATGGCGATCTTCCCCCAGGTAGTTTATTTATTTATTATGTTATTTATCATTTAGGTATCCTCAACAATACAACAAAAACTACTCCAAAGAAACTAAATTCGCTGTCTGTCAATGAAAAATAAGGATGTTTATTTTCTAATAGAATTAACCAAAATTATGTACCCTAAATTCTATGTAAACGAAAGATCTCCATCATTTATTATTAATATATATAAGAAAATTAAATTTATACAGTCAGATATTAAAGAATTAATAAGATAGGAAGTTTATGAAGATAAAGTTTCAGGCATCTTATTTACCACAGGAATCGATGAGAATAGAGTCATAAAATTGAAAAGAAGTTGAAGAATATGCTGAGATGACTAACACTAACCACAAAAGTTAATTGAATATTTTTGAGTAAACTAAGCAGAAGTTTTAAGTTTTTGGCGTTTTGTTGCCAATCTGGCCAGTGAAGCTTTGCATTTTTTTACTTGTTGCTGTTTACATACTTCTTCTACGTCTGATTCATCACTTTGATAATCGGCTACTGACTGAAGGTATTTTGGAATTTAATTTGGCCAACAAATGTTTTCTATGTTTGCTCACTTTCAAATTAATGGTATCGATAATTCAAAATTAGTGATCACAATTAATAACATTTTAATTAAAATTACTCGGACAAACAAATTAATTAGTCGACTAATTTATTAATTTGAGGGACCATTTATGTCTAGTGATCATTAAATTAATTTAATGGACATTTTAATTAAATTAAGAGCACAATCATGTAATTTAGGAGACAAATTTAATAAAAATTAAGTGACCGTTTTTATAATTTAAGTGGCAATATGATAATACCTGATAATAATTAGAGCTGTACCGAGCAGGATTTTTTGCCGAATACCGAGTAGTTGAAGGCCACTTGCCGAACCGTGTATCGATACTGAGTATTTGAAGTGGTATAAATTTTTTTTTCATTTTTGAATTTTTTATAATTGAATAAATTTAACACTTTGTTCAATTTAGTAAATTTAATGAACTTTTTGCTCTGATTACTGTTTAGATCAATGAATGACACCGATGATTCTTCTTGTGAATTAATTTGATTTGGTCTAACTGGTTCCACATGGAAATTATTCTAGAATTCAAATGGATACTTGGCATTAATTGCTGAGACGAAAAAGAATTCGAACTGTCAATTTCACAAATGTAAACCGAAAAATTGAAAATGACA
>CAUHTR010001028.1:0-93471 GCA_959609185.1 Schmidtea polychroa | reverse complement strand
GATTAACTGAATTCTCATGGTCCGACAATAAATTTGGATGACTCCAATCATTAAGACCTAAAGTGAAACTATTTGGAATAGTTCCAAATAGTTTGCAAAAAGCACAAAAAAATTTTCTAATAGATTTAGAAAACCTAACCCAGTTTCTTTTTTTTAATTCACCGTTTACTAATTTCCTATAAAATACGGTTTTGATTTTTATAAATTATTTTCGAGCTAGAAAAATCTAATTTGCTTACATCTACATCCTTTAAATTACTAATTATTTTGTTTCTTTTTTTGGAATTTATATCACCCCAATTTGCGGAGTCTTCGTAATTTACTTGCTCATTACATCCTTCTGAGATAACGTTTGCTGCTCCAGGATTGTTTTCATTATCTATCGATTCTTCATCAACAGCTGTTATTACATTTATGTTTTGATTTTCCAGCATTTGTTGCGGCTCATTTTCAATTGGTGCAATTGAATTATTTACATCATCAGTGACTTTAAAAAGTTTTTAATGTTGGCGTTTTTTCCAATATAGATTTGTCTTTTTAATCTTTTTGTTGCATTTAGTTTTCGTATAGCACATCCGGATAATTTTTGCTTTTCCATTTTTAATTTACAAGGGTATCTTTAAAAAAATGTAAAGTTATAAATTGTAATAAAAAAATATATTCTTTTCACCTTTTATTTCAAAATTAATTCGTAAATGTGGATAACTAGATTATTACAAAATTTTCTTCTCAATTTTTTAAAGTTTTAAAACTTATAAACAAAAATGTCAAAAAATAATAATTATTTTTGTATATATTTAAAATTTTAATTTATATATTAAACTAATTTTTTTTTCGATTTTCTTTAATTTTGTTTTGTTTATAATTTTTCAATTTTTTTTTCAATTTTATCAAATTTATGGCTTTTATAAAATTTACGGCGCCCCTTCACTCACGGCGCCCCCTGTGCTTAGCACAGTTAGCACAATGGAAGAGACGGCGCTGCCTATAAATATTCGGGTTTTCTAATAAAAAAAGAAATAAAAACATCAGGTTTATTTTTTCTTTTCAATTCAAAAAAAGATCAAAATAAAACACAGAAAAACTTTTTCTAATAAAAAAAAATCATTTCGACGTTTAAATGTTGACTTTTAATTTTAAAAAAAACAGATAAGTAGAAAGACCCGACCAGAGCTCGGGTTGGCGCATGTTCTGCGTGCGAACACTGTTCAAAGCGGTTAAAAGAATAAAAAAAATTATTAATTTGTCAACTTTTTCCCATATAGTGGAATGGACCTTTGATATCTTTTCAAAATACTGTATAACGTTCTGTGCCAATATATTTCATAAATTCAGCAATATTTGACATACGCTAATCAATTATCAAGAACTTGCTAAAAATTGAGCAGCTACTTTATAAAACACCCATACAAGAAAAACAATGTAGGCGCATCATCATTCTTTTCTGTTCATTGATATGTTATTCATGATCAATTGTATTACTTTGAATATTAGAATCACTTAAATATTTATATGTAGATGAAAGCAAAAACACATGATTGTTATTGTTGTCCAAGAAATGTTGTGTTCGGAAATTATATCTATTTAACTTTTTGGTTGACACAGAAAACCAGTCAATACAGTTTTGCTCTTTCTCTTACATGACGAGAATTCCACATAATATTCTTTGCAGACTCTATTAAAATTGAATTCGAAGTTTTAAAATACAAGATTGACTACCAATTTCTTCGCAAAATGTACAAATATTGCGTTATAGAATAATTAGTAAATTAACTACTATTTTAACATGATACATTTCATATATTTTACACATGTCAAAATCAATCATATTATCTTTGTTATATAATAGTTACTTACCAAGTGAAAATATACAAAATATTTACAATAAGCTGTAGTACCGCATTTGATGATAAACATATTCAACAATCTAAATTTTGCAAATAATTATTATACAGACTGAAGATTTCATATTTATATTTTATATTTATGTCATCGGCAGGAATGCAATTATTAATCTGTTTTTAATTACAAACAATTACAACGAAAGTCAAGAGGAAAAATAATTAAAAATCAATGATAAAATAACAAATAATAGAATTCACAGTACAAAAAACATTTAATATTTATTAATTGCAGTGAAAATAAAAAAATAATAAAATTAACAATTTTATTTAATAATAATATAAAATAAAAATAAGAAATGAAATCCAAACAATGAGAGAATAATAATAATTTATTGACACTAAATTGCTATCTAGATTTATACAAGCGAGTATTTGAATGCAAATGCAAAGATTTACTCAATATCACCATTTGATGAACAATATGCAATAATAAAGATAAATATGAAAGGAAGATCTAGGAATAAATATTTATATCAGTGAAGGTGACTAACTGGATATAAACTACGCTAATTCACATCTAGAAGGAGATCATCACAATTCATTATATATTTATTACTATTTGCTTTCTGTTTCTCTGCAATTATAACTGGAAAATATTGATAAATATATAATAATAATAATAAATAAAAAATAATTAAATAATAAATTAATAATAAAAATATTAATAAAAAATAATAAATGATTAAATAATAATAATTAAATAATAATAAAATAACAATAATAATAATAATTATTATTATTATTATTATTATTATTATTATTATTATTATTATAATTATTATTATTATTATTATTTAATAAATAGTAATAAAATAATAATAAAAATAATAAATAATAAATTAATAATAATAATAAATAATAATTAAATAATAATAAATAAATAATATTAATAAAATAATAATAAATTAATAATAATAAATTAATAACAAATTAATATAAAACAATAATAAAATAACAATAATAATAATAAAATTAATAATAAAAATAATAAAATAATAAATTAATAATAATAATAAATAAATAATCATAATAAATTATTGATAAATTAATATAAAACAATAATAATAATAAAATAACAATAATAATAATAATTAATAATTAGTTAATAAATAGTAATAATCAAATAATAACAAATTAATAGTAAAAACAATAATAATAATTAATAATTAATAATTAGTTAATAAATAGTAATAATCAATTAATAACAAATTATTATAAAACAATAATAATAAAAATAATAATAATAATAATTTATTTTTCCAATTTCACCAATGATTATTTTTTCTATTGAATTTATTAAAAAGAGAGCTTGAAAACTATAAATAAGTAATATATCGATGTTTGTTGATACTCATGAATTTTCGGCACTGCCTTTTACAAGTGAATTTCAGTGAGAGGCAGTGCCGAAAATTCGTGAGTATCAACAAACATCGATATATTACTGATTTATAATCTTCAAGCTCTCTTTAATAAATTCAATAATAATAATATTAATAATAATTATTTAATAAATAGTAATAATCAATTAATAATAAATTAATATAAAACAATAATAATAATAATAATAATAATATAATAATAATAATAATAATAATAATAATAATAATAATAATAATAATAATAATAATAATAATATAGACCTTAGATTTCTGATTAAGGAAATCATCAAATACTATTCTCTTTTTGCAGAGTTAGGGAATTTTCGAAAACAAATTTATCCGAATTGATTGCCTCGATCGGAGAGTTTTCTGGCACTTCGACATTCCCCAGTTCGTTCACCAGTTCGGGTTCGTCTGTTTACAGATTAGGTGAAAAATATTAATAGTAATATTGAGAATTACCAATGACCTCACGAGATTGATTTTGCCGGCTAAATTGAATATTATGAAACTCCATAAAATATAAAAAATAAATTTTTATCATATGGTATTCATATTTGTTTTTATTGCGATCTATTTGAGATATTTTATAAAGTGTAATTTCTATTTATTGATATATGAAAAGTAAAATTTAAATGCGTTAACACGTAAATCATTCTCGGCGAATAACCATTAATTGGAGAATGAATCCCATTGATATCTGAGATACGTGAGACGACAGCTGATAAGAATTATAAAATCGATTTGTAGAATTGTTGGAAATATATTCTAGACGGCGAGAGAAAATTCTAAAGTCTATTGAAAGGGTAGTTAAGATATAATAGTTGCCAATTTCACTCTTAATGTGAACTTAATGAGATTTCAAAAGCTGTTTCGGGAAAAGTTAAAAATCATAGAGAAAATTATTATGGTACAAAGGAAAACAGGAAAAAGACAAAATAACAAACTAAAGTCATTATTTAAAAAGAAAATTAATAAGTGCAGAGTAACAAATGATGGATGTCAGAAGTCAAATGTGCTTATGTTGCAAAGCATCCTTGAGAAAACCAGATTCCACAGAGTTGCAATGAGTTTGATTCAGTCACTCTTAGACAATGAATACTGTTTAATAACAGATAATTCCTAAACATGCCCTGAGCTGGCCTATATGGTGATAAAAAGAAATATCGATACTTATGGAACTGTCAAATACACAAAAAAGATGATGCCTCCTAACATAAAGAAAGACAAACTGAAAAAATATGACTATGTTGCATTCCAAAGAGGCTAAGTAAACATTTTCTACTTATTACCAACAATTTAAAATGCAACCATTACAGAAGTTCGAAAATTAGGAAATGTAAAAAAATTTCACAACAACTCTAAGACTACAATGAAACGATGGGCAGTGTTGATCAGGTACCATCTGTTAGAACAAGGTTTATATGATTCCTTAATTTTGTATAGTAAAAATGGCAGACTTAAAACACACTTGCAGTTTAGAAAAGAAATGATAGACGATATCATTTCTAAGTACAACTCGCCAGAATTTACTTCTCGAGGAAGTAGCTCAGGTAATCACCCGCATCCTTTTAGGTTAACCGGGAGATATTTTCATGAAATAATTCCAGTAACTGAAAAAAAGAGGAATTTGTCTGCTTTCATAAAGATAGAACCAATAAAAGAGATTCAACTGGAAAATAAATATTTTTGTAAAGAATGCCTAAAATTGTATCATGCGAAATTTAATTTTTAAAAAGATGTATTTTGTAATATAATCTTATTTTTTATAAAGGTAAATATTAAGAAAAAAGATGATATTTTTGAAGAAATTGTGGAGGGAAACATGACAGGGAAGGGGTTCGAAAATCATAAAAATCGATGTAAAATGAAAATAATATATTTATAGTTTTTTTCCTCCTTGTCAACAAAACCAAAATGATAACAAATAAATAGGAACATAAATTGACGGAAAACTGTTACTTGTCTCATTCGCTTAATTAGCAAGTCACACATATCATTATTTCATTGATATTTCATAATTCATATATAATAATATCCATTCAGAATACGGGACTCAATAGGACAAATCGTCTCCATATATCGCCAATAGTTCTTAAACTCGGATTATTCCCAAAACACTTTAAAAACTATTTCGATGCAGATAAATTAGCAAATATCACAGACTAAAACCACAACAAATTGATGTAGATTTTGCTTGGACAAAGGCGTTTATAAACTTTGTTGAAATGTTGTATTCAGTATAAACTCAAAGATGAACATAACTGCTCGAAATTCAGAAGATGTTCAAAATATTGACTATAATGTCCCTTTATTACGTTCACTAAAAGATCTGCGAGAAGTAGCTTTGAGATTAATTAGTTAGAGCGCAAAGAAACCGTATATAGCATACTTTCTTTTCATTTTTGTCAGTTTTCCTTTACTTCATTCACCATAAATCATAAACAGTTGCAACAAAGTTGACGCTTTATGGGGCGTCATTTTATTTATTTTATACCTGTAAAAAAGAAAGAATGATGACAATGTTACAAGTATTGTAGGATAAACAAAAATGTATGTTTCGTCCATGATTTGCAATAACTTGATGGAGTCTTTTTGCGATTGATTTTACGAAGATTTGAAGAAGTTCGAGTGGTGAATTGTACCATATCTCTCTGAGTTTAATTCTGGTGATTGTGGTGACCAGTTTGGTAGCTGCTGGATGTTATGTGTTTCAAACCATTTCCTTACCAACGCAGAGCGATGACAATGAGTATTGTCATCTTGATAAATACCATATTCAAGGAGAGATAGAGACGATGCATTGAGGGGATATGACAACTTGTCGTAATCTCGATGTACTTTAATGAACAGTTTGATGAAGTAACTATTATCTATTATATTAATGAAAATTTTAGAGATTTTTTAGCCTCTCCTTTCCTCATTTTATTATAATTCGATATTAACTATCAACATTTGCAGTATTGGAACCTGTGAGATACCGAAACCAATACAAGTAACCAAAACATATTCACAACATAAACACAAAAACTTCTAACAATAAAAAGCTAAACGGAGAAATACGACAGAAATCATCCAACTAACTCTTTATCGCCAGAATTCAGGTTATCTAGAATCACCAATCCAATCATTATTCAACCCAAATTTATATATGATTGACAAATAAAATGTACCTTTTCTGACTGATGACGCCCGTTTCTTGTCAGGATTCTGCCTCATTGCTGGAATGAGGTATGAATTATAACATTATTATTATTATTATTATTATTATTATTATTATTATTATTATTATTATTATTATTATTATTATTATTATTATTTTTATTAAAATAATTATTATTATTATTATTATTATTATTATTTTTATTATAATAATAATAATTATTATTATTATTATTATTATTATTATTATTTAAAACAATAAAATGATAATTTAAGCCTTTTGCTGCAAATAATGTATTTAATGAAAGAATTTTCGACTATACGATAGTCCTTGTCAATCTCCAAGGACTATCGTATAGTCGAAAATTCTTTCATTAAATACATTATTTGCAGCAAAAGGCTTAAATTATCATTTTATTGTTTTAAATAATAAATGCTGCTACCAAGCAATCATCATTTTATATTATTATTATTATTATTATTATTTTTATTGAGTGCAAATCTCAATAGTACACCTAATTGCGAAATTTAACATAGTCTATAATCTTAAAAAATCAATAAATTTATAGTATAGGAACACAGAAACTTACCTGTGTGTAAAAATTTAATATTTCAAAAGTTAAAAGTCTCTATAATACACGTTACTGTGCTCAACAGTCGATGACTCACCATTTATGAGAATGTGAAGTATTTTTACTTGTATTTACTTCATTTCATTTATTCAATTATACAAGTAAGTTTTTTTAATTTAAGTAACTTTTAAGGTTTGAATTTTGATTTTTTAAATAATTATGAGATCATTATTAAAGCTCTTAAATGTTACTTGTAGTCAACATTTTGATTATAAATTATTTTTAATTAATTTTCAGGGATTTCTTTTGGGATTTTTATGACATTTTATGAATTTATTTGGAATTATTTCGATAAAATGTAAGTTAGATATATTTCTAACTTTAAATAAATAAAGAAATCACCAAACACATTTATTTTTTAAGACATTTAAGAAAGAAGCGATATAGTTTTTTAAGTTTTTGTAATCTTCTTTCTCCAGCTCATTTATATGTAATTTTGTCATTTTATGTAATTTTATGAAATTATTATTTTTTTATACAAGTTATTAAAATTTATGATTTTCGATTTTTTTTCTGCAAATGTCGATGGACCTTGTTGAATATTAGAAATGCTACCTTCACACAAAGTCGTTTGACAAGAAATACCTGATATACTTTATAATATTTTAATTATTTTTAATTAACCGTTTGCGGACGGAATTCGTATCGTATAAGCCATTTAAGGCCAGCACTGCTGACCTACCGTCCGCAAACGGTTAAATGAACAAATTCTTACATTGTCAATTCTTCACCTTCTCAAAAAGCTAGCGTTTCCAGAGAAATATCTAAAAATCTAAAGAAATAATAACTTCAAAAATATTTTATAAATAGATTTTACGATGTTTTGTCGTCCTTTTATCGAAAACTCAAAGTAGAAAATCCAAAATTTTTTCTGCTATGAATTTTAATATATTAAAAATAATGATATGTTAACAATATGTTAATTACTTTTAACTTTCGGAATAAAAAAAGCTATAATTATGTGTGCTGTGTTTGTATGTAAAATTATTTTTCTGTCACTTTCTCAATTCCTATAATAAAACTTTCAACTTTCGGAACATTAAATTTTTGCACACAGGTAAGTTTGTGTGTTCCTATATTATAATTTTATCGATTTTTTTAGATTATAGAAACTTTAACTTTCGGAATTAGGTGTATTTATATTAGGAGTAGAAAAAGTGACAGAAAAATAATTAAACATACCAATACAGATGAAAAATGCATGCAAATTTATTATAGCGTTTTTTCCCGAAACATTGATTAACATATTATTATTTTTATTATATTAAAAATTTATGGGGAAAGTTTTTTTATCTAGAATCGGACAACTCTACTTTGATTTGTAGAAAAAATGATAAAACATCGTAAGATCTATTTATAAAATATTTTTGAAGTTAATATTGCTTTAGATTTTCATATATTTCTCTGGAAACGCCACCTTTTTGTCAAGATGAAGATCTGATAATGTAAGATTTATTCATTAAAATATTTTACAGTAAAACAGATATTTCTTGTCAAGTTCCGCCTTTGTGTGAAAGTAGCATTTCAAATATTGAAGAAGGTCCTTCGACATCTTTGGATTTGCAGAAAAAAATCGCAAATCGTAAATTTTAATAAATTATTTTAAAAAATTAATATTTTCATAGAATTACAGAAAATGACAAAATTCGGCTTAAATTTAAAAAGCTATTTGTATTAAAAAAAATAAATGTCTTCATTGATTACTTTATTTGTTTATAGTTAAAAATATTTTTAACTTACATTATATCGAAATAATTCCAATTAATTTCATAAAATTCCTAAAAAACACCTGAAATTTAATTAAAAATAATTTATATTATAAATGCTGACTAAAAGTAATATTTAAGTATATAAAATTAAAATTCAAGTCTTAAAAGTTCTTTAAAATTAAAAAACTTACCTGAAAACGATTTTTAAAAATTGAATAAATGAACTTATGTAATCATTGTCACATAAATGGCGAGTTACCTCAACTGGTGTGCACACCAACGTATATTATAGACAATATTTAATTTCGGAATTAGACGTAGACTAGTTTCAAGCTTTTGGCTCTCATCAGTACTATGCAGGAGAAGCGAAGATTTCTCTTCGCGCCAGGTAAGTATACAATATTGATGATTCAGCTTTATTGCATACTTGCCATGCTACACTGGAAATCACATCACTTGCAAATTAGCTTGGTCACAAAAAATCTGTAAATTTGTAAACGTGGCGTATGGAAAAATATTATTATTATTAATTTATTATTATTGAATAATGATTACTGACATCGATATGAACAACATAATTGACGATTTGAATAGTACATTTATACAACACTACCAATATTATTCTGCAATTTTTCAAGGAGAAATTGATCACAATTTCTGATAACTTTATAACTCGATCATACAATAAAAATGGAAACAAGAATAAAAAATAAAAAGTGTAAGAGCAAGAGCAACAAGAATAAATCGAATTTCATCCGTCTAATGTCGATAATATCAGCACTTGATTCGTGATCCGTTATATCAATGTATTATTATTATTATTATTATTATTATTATTATTATTATTATTATTATTATTATTATTATTATTATTATTAATATTATTATTTAATTCTATTAGTTGCATTGTCGGATATTTTGTCAGTCGATTTTTGGAAAATATAATGATAGTAAAGGGAAAACAAGAAAAAGAACGAAGAGAAAGAAATATAAATTAACAAAAAAAGGGAAATTATTTATAACACTGACGGAAGACATGGGGAATTGTTAAAAATAAATGGTGATTAATAATAATAAATAATAATAATAACAATAATAATAAATAACAAATAATTAAATAATAAATAATTAAATAATAATAATAATAATAATAATAATAATAATAATAATAATAATAATAATAATAATAATAATAATAATAATAATAATAATAATAATAATAATAATAATAATAATAATAATAATAATAATAATAGTAATAATAAATAATAATAGTAATAATAATAATAATAAATAATAATAATGATAAATAATAAAAATATTAAATAATATTAAAAAATAATATTAAATTTTTTTATATAATCAATAAGCAACAAGTGTTACAACAGTAAAAACAAGAAACAAAGATAACAACCGGCCTAAATTTGACATAATTTAGTTCAACAAAAAAATATACCCATGTGAACGAAATTGCGGAACCTTCTAACATGTGTACCTAGAATTTGAGGTTGATCCACTAAATTCAAAATATAGCAATGAAAATAAATGTAGTAAAATTAAACGAATTATGATACTAATGAAAAGATATAATTAAATAAATAAAATATAAATTGAGACTCACGTGATGGAATTTTCTTAAAAACTACATTTGCGAAGAAATCCTGGAATCGTTGTGCGTAGAATGTCGGATTTGTTACGGAAATTGCGCTCTATCAATAATATTTTTATTATTCAATAAATTGTTTAAATGCTGACAAGTTGCCAAAAAATCACTGAGTGATTTATATTGTTGGAAATATCAATTATTATATTTTATTATTAAAAAGAATATAAAAATTGAATAAGTATATTTAAAAATAATAGGATAAAAATGAAATTGTTCATTTACAATTTTTTACATTTTTCTAATATTTTCATACAATTCTTACGGAGTAGTTAGGGAAATAAATTTTCTCATTAGTTGTTTTTTAAAATATTTTTTTCATATTATTTGATCTTTTTTATATATAAAACAATTTAATATTTAATAAATAATATTGCACTTTTAGTAAAATAAGACAAAATAATTTACTAATAATTAATTAGATTAATTACTTTTCTATTTATATGAAAATATCATATATATGTTCTAGGCATTTGGGAACAAAATTAGAAAGAGAAAATCAAAGACTAGATCAACGGATCCTTGTTAATATCCCTCTGGCTCTATTGAGCATGACTCATTGGTGGTGCGGTGAGTCATTCATTTGATCTGGCGTGAATTAGAATACAAAATGATGTGTCATAATCTGTATATGACTCATAGTTTTTCATCTCAAGCGTGTCAAACGCGTTCTTCTTATTCAGGCATTATTATTTATTATTCTTATATTATATAATTTGTGCTCTATTGCTTGGTTCAGCATACAATTCCACATACATACTGTCTGTGTTATAAATAATTTAGTTGATTTATATTTCTTTCTTTTCGGTCTTTTTCTTATTTTCCCTATAATATCATTTTATTTGCCAAAAGTCAACTGAACAAATATCGGACAATGATAAGAGTGTCAAGGTCAATTTTTTAATTTTTTCCGAAAAACCTGTGAGCTTGGGACTAGCTTCTAAACAGAGTGACTAATAAACTGTTTAAATATTTCGGTTTTGTTTGAAAATTAAAGATTGTAATATATATGTCAATATTCATGGAAAAGTAGGTCAAGTTATTAAATATATCAATAGTTAAGACGGCAATCACGAAAGTAAGTCAATTTCAACTCAAAATGTCGATCTAAGGTAAAAAAAAAGAATAAGTAAATAAAAATAAGAAGTTTAGTTAAAGGGAATTTTAAAACAAAAAAATAAAGCAAATAAAAATTTTAAATGCTGAACTTGCTGGTTAATTAAGGATTTTTAATAGAAAGAGCATAAAATTAGTTTATTTATCAGATCTCCGGTTGAATGAACAATGCAGAATAGTCCATGAATATTGATTGAGCAGATTCACCTGAAATATCTGTGACAATTCGTTCATTTCATTAGTTGAAATGGGTTTGTAAAATTGAATGGAAATTATTTTCATAGTGAATCGAGAAATGGGCAAAAATGAAATAAAAATCAATACAAATAAAATTTAAATTAAAATAAATAATAAAAAAATCCATAAAATCAGTAACAGTAAAAAAATGAAATAAAATATCAATAATTCTTAATCAAAATGGAAAAAAGAAACCAATTCTAAAAATCAATTGAAACAAAAATTCAATAAAAATGTAATAAAATAATTTGAGATGAACCCAAAAAGGCAATAATCGTTAAATCAAAATGAAAACACAATAAATAAAAAATCATTAAACATTAAAAATTGAAACAGAAAATCGATAAAAATATAAATTCAATAGTTTTCATATTAATATTTGTAAAACTATAGATTAGTGTTGTCCAACCTTTTTCATACCGCGAGTCACAGTAAATTTTCAAATGAAAATAAGAAAATTCGCTAATAATAAATAATGTTTATTTATAGGTAGTTATTATTAAGTTCATAGTTATATATTTCATGTACTAAAAAAATACATTTTGTTGTCATTCAATAATAATAATAATATTCATATGTACCATAGCGTAGGTTAATGATACCAATATTCAAAAAAGTTGTTAGTGAGATCTTTGACGTTGAAGTGAATTAGCAATTTTCTTAATTTTTGTTTGATATATATATAAAGAACTTAAGAATACAGTTTCTACCAAAGGTTCGATTACTTGGATTAGTATAACCGTAGTGCATAATTTTGATTTCCAAATAGATTAAACAAACCATAAAAATACAATAATGTGTACGCGTAACTTAAAAAATGACTATTTATTAATATAACTTACTTTAGGGTGGCTCATTGCCTTTTAAATATAAATTATTAATGTTCTAACGAGCCATTTCAAATCACCTCACAGACCGCGGGTTGGACAACACTGCTATAGATCAAACCAATATATAAAGTACACAATGTTAAATATAAAATTATAAATTCAAATAATCAAGTTTATCGAGGGTAATTGCCACATCCCAGGTCAATCAGTAACTCAAAAATTCTATATTAGTTGTCCAAGCAGAAAGGAGGAAACTAGAAAGAGCGACTTATTTCCCCACTAAAATATCAATAGTTTGTTGATTTCCAGGTGAATTCTGTTGTAGTAAATTGCAGAGTTTAATGAAATCACTTACTGGATCCAAGAAAATGGCCTTCATATTGTGCTCCATCTTCTTCATTATTCGATATGATTGGAGGATATCTATGATTCCCATAAACAGGATCAATCGATCACCACCTTTGTTCCGCGCTGGAATTCCGCCTGTTCTGGATATACATATGAAATGGCACGAGTGGTAACTGGTGACAATTAAAACAAATAACAAACGGAATGTATTCTTCGTCGTTCGGGTTCAACTCGACTTGTTCTACTGGCGCCTGAATCGATTCAAGCACTGTTGAAAATGCTGCGATTCGTCGGGTAGATTTTGATCTCGATTTTTGTCGGTTGAATGATTCTCGAGGTTTTATAATAATTTTATTAGTGGTATCTGAATCTGATCCTAGGACTGGGTTCTCATTTACGGGGTTGCTTTGGTTATTCTGACCTCGAATCGTATCTTTTAAAAAACAGTTTAACTACAGTTTTTATGTAAAGGCTTTCTTCGTAATTTAACCAATTAAAAGTCAAACCAATGAGGGGGTCACATAAAAGTTATTATAATAATAATTTTTAAAAATAAAGGTGCAATAAATAAATTAATGAATAAATATTAGAAATGAAAATATTTATATAAAATAAATCACAATATTAATCAAACAGATTAAGCTATGTGATAATCCCCAATAGTAGGCTAGTTTCGAGTTTTTGGATCTCATTTTTGAATTAACTTGAATTAAATATATAAATAATATAAAATAAAAATAATTCAAATAAAAAAAATTTATATAAATAAAAAATATTTATGAATAATAATTTATTTGCTAGGAATAAAGTAAATTAATAAGTGTTTAAAATTTAAATTATTATATTAAAATCAATTAGAATATATGTAGTCAATATCTGCATTTATGTCAAAATTTCAAATGTCTCAATTGTTTTTTCTATTAAAAATTAGAATGTTGTAATAGCTTGGAACAAATTATTATGAAAGATCTGAATTTAATTAAATCTAGCATAGCTTACAACGATCCCGGATTTCTAAATAAGTAGACAAATATCTAGAAAATTCCATAAAAATAATAATTTGGAAAATTTCATGAAAAACTATCAGATATATTTTAGTGTAACCGAAACGTCAATCAAAATACAATTATTTTTAACTACTAGGTTTTTGGATAGATCGTTAATGTGAAAACAATATAATATTGCAGAAAAATCATGGAAGGGCTTTTTCAAAGAAACCTTCATTAATGAAGAATTTGAAAGAATTTTTGGGTAATGAGCAGGGTTAAACAAAGACGGATAGATGCTGCTAAGAAATTTGAGTAAAGGTAAAAAATTGGACTGGTGTCTTCTTAGATGAAAAATATTTCACTTTCAACAAGAATTATACATTTCTTTGCTGAATTTAAAAGTCAAAGTCCTTAATGTAACGAGTTCATGGAATTGGATTATTAACCAATTTTTTCAATACAAGATTCCACTACTTTATGTGAGTATTTCAATATAGCGAAATAAATATGAGCAAAGATATAATTTCCCCCCCCCAAATAATAAATTTAAAAAATTCCAGCTGATTATGATAAAAATCATCCAACTTGAAAAATTTCCATGCGATCTAATATAAATAATTGATTCAATTAGATTCTATATTTCTATTGGGTGATGAATATTATTAGTATTATTATTATTCCTTTGTGAAATTATATGGAAGTCATTGGCTGCTAACCAACAAGTGTTAGGATTATAATAAAAAGATTGGCGCATCACTCATTCCTTAAAAATCTCCGCGAAGACAACCAGATCAATGGCAACAAATTCCTTCAGGTCATGTCCCCAGTAAATTATTTACAATTCTCATTGACAGGCCGCAATTAAATCCTCATATAGATTAATGGAACCGTGAATCGTAGAAATAAAAAATTTCTGGAACAATGGATAATGAAATTAGTTTTTTGCTAATCAGAATTTCATTTTCCCTAGATATTTCAATATTGCTCGTGGTGATTGAAGGGAATCGTAGGTTAAAACATCAAATTATTATCTAGGATGCTGGAAGTGAGAATGACAATTGAGGAAAATTTATGTGAAAAAGTAAAAACGGAATGACTGAATCTCCTTGGTTCATTCGTTCGCTTATTGTCAACTCGTGAATTTTCAATCAAGTTTAAGAGGTGAGTTGTAAATCTTATTGAAAATTTACCTATTTTATTGAAAGGTCATCAAGTTCATATTGACAAGGTATTCACTAACATATTGAATAAGAGGTACGAAGGTGTCCATGAGGAGCTATTAAACATTGGTTGGATATTCATCCATGTCAATAACCAATCAACTACTCAAAATATTTAGGGCTGAATTTTTAAACTATCTGTAATCGCTCAAGTCATGAAATGACAAAAAAGAAACATGAAAATAAGGCGAATAGTTGTTTTGGGTATATCTTTTTTCAATTTCCTTTATCAAGGTTTCTCAGACAAAAGATCGTAATTTTTTTTAGATTTAACTCGAATTTTCGACATAGATCTTTCAAGTCTTTAAAAGTTTTCAATCTTTAAAATAAGAGAAGAAGAAACTGTGATTTTATGGGAGCTAGAAATACAAACCGGTTTTAAATATTCCAAAAAAAACCGAAACCGTAATATAAAATTTGTTTTTTTAATTTGTGAAAATTTTTCATTTTATTTTCCACAAGACATATCTCACGACTACTTCAAATTTTTAGTAAGAGAAAGTAAAATTTCTCACAAAATTAGGATGAGTATACTTCATGAAGATGAATTTTCTTAAAATATGAAGAAAGTGAAAAAAAATCAAAACATAATTGATCCTTTGTTTGAAAGTGACACTGAAACAAATGATACACTTCAAATCACAGAGTAATATTTAAAGGTGTCCAAAAAATTTGCCGAAAATTTCGAAAGTCTCGTTTCAAGAATGATATATTACAGGACTTCGTTAAGAAGGAATACAACGAAAAATTGAAGCTTATTTTAGACTTTTGGTCATGAATCATGATAGATAAAGTGTAAAAACACATTTCTAAAGCTCTGAGAGTAATCGCTTCAACAGAAAATGCTTGTGAAGAAGAATGAACTATGTTGAAAAACTCTTTGCCTTTAAATTGTGTTGCAGCTTGTTTTTTCAGAAGACACAACTTTTCTTAAAGCTGATATGCTCACGAAGGTCTGTTTGATTAAGGGATTTTTAAAACCATTTCTTAAAGTTAGTATTTTGTTTCTTCAAAGAATGGGTCAGCCTAATGTTTCTGGTATAATTGCTGGATTTGTTTATGATATGTTCATTGAGTGGATTACGAAAGGTTGAGTTGACTTACATAATTTTTGAGTTGACCTACATAAAAATACTAGGAATTTTAGGTTGGAAATCCTCGGCGGGGAGAAGGCGGGAGTGAGTGCATGTAAGTTAGCGAACCCCTATCCATCAGTTGTCAGAGTTGATATTTATGGATTCTATTACCTATTATTTAATGGACCCCAGGAGAAAAGAAAATCATTTATTGAGAACAAATCAAACTTTACTAACACGAACGAACGACTTGTCAACGATAACAAACAACTCAACTATTTCATGAAATTATTACTCTCGTCAATATCAGGGATCACTGTCCTTGATGAGGGAGTTGTAAATGACATCGGTATCTATAGATGATATTTCCTCATCACTGTCAAGCAAAGAAGATTCATCAAAGGATCCCGACGACAAAATAGCAATAGGAGGAACAACACTGTACAAATCCTTATCACAGTCTAGCCAGACACTTTGGAAAACGCGTTCCACGCAATTTTCAACGGATTTAATAACACACTTTGGATTAACACTAATATACGATTGAAACTGCGTCCCAATTGGATATAACATCTTCATGAATTCATCCTTTTTACTAGACACTTCTGGATTTGCTTTTTCGCTTTTCATTACATGCTTGGTAATTCCAACAAATGGAGCATTATTAAACACCAGATGCTCGTCTTCGCCATCAACAAATTTCACTTCCTTATTATTAGCATCTGTAAACCAATAGAAAACCTTCAAAACTACATAATCGAAACCGGTGAATAATATTTAGAAATGTTTACAGTGTTTCCCAATCTTTTTTACCTAGCGACACATAAGTCAAGGTATTCAAATTATGCGACACAACTAAATATAATATCCACATATCATATAAAAATATTTACAATAAAAATTAATAGTCTTTCATTTTATTTATAAAAATTGCAGAATAAAAGTTTATAAAAAGTAAAAAATTAATGTGAAGTATGCGCTTGGTGTTCTGAACACAATTTTTTATACGTCGTGGAATTTTTGATAAAGCCACTCTTAATTCCTCTTCAACAGACAGCAGTCTTTTTCGCTTTTTACATTTTATTTCGTTGAGTGCCGAAAAAGCTAATTCACGCAAATAAGAAGTGGAAAAGGGCAATAACACCGTTATAGCTTTTTTTGATAAAGCTGGATATTCTCTTGATACACTTATCCAAAAGGCACTTAATTCGTCGATATTAAATTTAATTCGTATTGTTCGATCATTTTGCATTTCCAAAAATTCTTCCTCTTTCAATTCTAGCCGTATTGTGTCTAAGTTGCTGCTAAATGGATTACGTACCCAATCAAAACGGCTAATGTCGATTGAAGGAAAATAAAAATCTATTTTTTCATAAAAAACACTTGAATGTATCAGCAATAAGCTTTAAAACCTCATTATTAAATGAAGTATTTGCTGTTAAGGTAAACATTTCGAAATTCTTTTGTAACACACGCCGTTCCCACATATTCAGTTTATCCCTAAAAGCATGTAATCTTATCAGTAGAACTGAGAATACTTTCCTTTTCTCCTTGCATGCTGGAGTTTAATTGATTAAGATGAGCGAAAATATCTGCCAGGAAAGCAAGCTTTGAGCACCAAATTTCATCACTCAACAAATCACAATATTCGTTGTTTTCCATTGTAAAAAAGATTAGAAGCTCATTACGCAATTCGTAAAATCTTGAAAGAACCTTTCCTTTTGAAAGCCATCTTACCTCAGTGTGAATGATCAATGTCAAATGATCAGCTTCCATGGATTCGCAAAATTTTGAAAATAATCGCATATTTTTTGGCTTACTCTTGATATAATTTACCATTTTAACTACTTGATCGAGTATAATTTTCAAATCAGTAACAATAAATTTCGCAACCAACGCTTCTCGATGTAAAAAGCAATGAGTAATCATAATAGCAGGGTTTTGTTCTTTAGCGATAGTTACAAATCCTTGTCACTGAGCTCCATCAGTGCAAATACTATTGCAAAACTTCCACGAAATACTATAATTTTTCCAAATAATTATTAATTATATTAAAAACGTCTCGACCAGCTGTAGTTTCAGTTAGCTCTTTACAGCAAAAATATTGACTGACTATATTTTCGTTCCTAACAAATCTTATAAATGCTAACAACTGAGCTTTTCCACTAATGTCAGTTGACTCATCTACTTGTAATGAAAAAATTTCGGAAGTGATGAGTTCAATTACCTGTTGTTCAATATCCTCTGACATACTCAAGATTCTTCTACTAATAGTGTTGTTAGAAAGTGGTATTTTGATAATTTCTTTTTGAGCCTCATCTCCTATCATTGTTCTCACCATTATTTGACAAGCCGGTAAAATAAGGCTTTCAGCTATAAGGTGTGACTTTCTTTTCTTTGCAATGAGCTCGGCAACAAGATAGCTGGCTTCTTGAGCCTTCTCAGATACCTTTACCGATTTTAAAAATCTATTTTGTTGCAATTTTTTTGAATCCAAAAGTCTTTGAAAATAATCTGCAGTTTTAGTAGATAAACTTGGATGTTTTGATTTGAAATGACGTTCTAGCTTGTTTGGTACCATTGACTCATTTGAAAGTTTTTCATCACACACAATACAAAATGGAATTGGAGATGTATCATTACCGACCCATGAAAATCCCATATTTAAATTGTAATATTATACTTACGGCAAGCTACTTTAGTTTTTTTGCAACATTCTCTGTGTCGTTTGTATAATTTAAATTACTTTTTGCAGCTGTTTCAATTATCACTGTAGAATCTTTGGAATTAACCGCATCAGTTTTTGGATTTTTGATAACGATTTCTTCTGTGTTTGCTGATCTTTTTCGAATAATTAATTTATCCATCGAATCTTACGGCTATGTAATTGAATTTATAAATAACGGACATCAATTATAATAATCAATAGTACTCACTCAATTATAAAACGAGATACGAAATGTAATGTATTAAGAAGAACTTTGGAACAATACGATTGATTAATATTTTTATAGAAAACAAAATTTTTTAGACAAAATTTTTTTTCCGAATGGTAATAAGTAGCCTTATAACAATAAATATTCTTAACAAATTACAATAATGAATTGAGGGGAAAATCTCATTTGACCCTACAATATAGTTTTATGTTACAATATTAAGATCGCCAACGTTACAAAATTTAGGCCTACTAGATATTTATTGGTTAAATTTGAATTATTTGAAATTTGGTAGCAAAAACGTACAATTCAGCGACACACTAGTGTGTCGCGGCACCCTACTTTGGGAAACACTGCTTTGGAGAATGTCAAATATAATAATAAATGAATTGAAACCACAGAAACAGATTAAATTATTAAGAATTATTATTATGCAACTAAATTAAAATAAATAATAAAAATAAAATAATAATAAATACAATAATAATAATAAGTATAAAGTGATGATTTCTTGGTAGCAGTATTTATTATTTAAAACAATAAAGTGATAATTTAAGCCTTTCGCTGCAAATAATATATTTAATGAAAAAGTTTTCGACTATAAGATTAATAAAAATTATTAATAAAAATCGACATCCGTACATCTTTTTCACTATATAGTTCGATAGCATCACTATCATCATCAGGTTACCTACATTCACGACGATGAATAACTATACTATATTGATAATATATAAACAAATTATAAAATCTATAAATTTTAAATTATAAATACAAATTTTAAACAATTATTTTTTAAAAATAATTTTCAATAATCAATTATATTTAAACTTTTAAAATTAGTTTAAAAATATTATTTTAATTATTTTTTTATAAGATAGTCCTTGTCAATTATTATAATAACAAAATAATGATAATAAATAATAATAATAATATTTATAAAATAATAATAATAATAATAATAATAATAATAATAATAATAATAATAATAATAAAAATAATAATAATAGAAAAATAATTAAAAATAAATTACAATAAATAATAAAAACTAACCAGCGATTCCAGGAGTGCAATAATAATCTCCAGAAGTTGATTCAGAATTTTCTGACGACTTGACATTAACTACCAGCTCTGATTCCATATCCCTAATAGAAGTTCTGTTGTTTTCATCTGAAAGGAAACTATCCTTTTTAATAGTGAGTTGAGAGATATCTGGCGAGTCGCTTTTCGCCCTGTTGCTCGCATCCTCGAATACTGACATGTCATTTACAGCATGGTTATGATCTGACAAGGCGTGATTTTTTTGTTCTAGTTCATTTTCCTTTTTCATCTGTGGAAATACAATTATCTGTTTAATAATGACATACGAATGAAGTGATTACCCGCAGGTTTTGATCCAGGTTGTGAATGCCCAATAGCAAAGAATAATCCATAATACTGAATGATTCCAATACCTTTCAATATTTGTCAGACAACTATATATTAGCAATACTATCAATACTCGGCAATCTCGTTGGATGGTGTTCATTAGGGCCTCATACGTGTCCACCTCGAGATACAAGCTTTCATCATGATTCTTCCTGAACCGGTTTATTATTATTATTATTACTACTACTACTATTTCATGTATATCAATAATATCAGTAATTGTATTACAGAATTTGTCATCAACTGGTAATTTATTAGCAATGACGAAATACAAGCGAAAATGAAAAAAGAATTTCTATCTATATAAATGAAAGAGATCATCAGGAGTGTCGAGCAATTAGAAAAGATAAATAAAAATTCCAATTCAAATGCTGATCCGTGAAAAGCGTCCGTAAATCCAATTATTAAACATCAACCGATGAGAAGTTATGCAATGGGAAACTCTATGACAGCTGATGGATATTGGCATAAAGATAGCATAAAGAACAGACAGGCAGACAGACAAACAGAAGGACAGACAAACACAGAGGCACGAAAGCAGCTGTAGCAGAGGCATCATCGAAAACTGCTCAAATTATCGCGGGCGAGTATCAATCATTTCTGATTGGATTTGATTACTAATGAGAACAATTGCAGATTAAATTGGCAAAAATACAAATTTCTAATTTCACTATGATACTCATTAACTGTTGTAGAGGGCGACAGACAGAATCAAATGATGACAAATGATAAGGAAATCTCACTTAAAAACGTGTAGATCAGCATGGAAACCCTCGATAAAAAAAATTGAAATCTCGCTGGGTAATGAGAAATTGTTTATGGAGTAAGCTGCTCGAATGGAATAACACAAACACATAGTAAATATCAACCATGCGTGAGATTCCATGAACATGATTAGGTGTTTAACATATTTTATTTTCCTTTATATTTCAACACGCTTATCTCTTCCAAGTTGATTATTATTTATTTTTCCCAACGTAATGCATTCTTTACGTTTCTACCTTATTTATGGTTACTGGTTTGGTATTTAATGTTACAACAGTTTGGAATTACATAATTAGCTGTTGTGGGATTAGTGTATTTCAGGAATTGAACCACCATCAGCTATTCTTCCCATTTTCTACAAGCTCATAAATTACAACATTATTAGCAATTTCTACAACCTCATAATTTGCACCTTCAGTAGTGATTCCTCATAATTCGTATAATCTCAGTTTTCGCCTCCAGTAGTAATTCCTACAACTTCAAAAATTACACCATCATTAGCTATTCCTCATAATTCTTACAACCACATAATTTCCGCCTCCGGTGGTAATTCCTCATAATGCCTATAATCCCATAGTTTGGACTTCCAGTACTTATTCCTCAAAATTCCTACAACATCATAAATTACCCACAATTAGCTATTCCTCAAAATTCCCACAATTCCGTAAATTTTCACGGCAAATATTTTACCTTTCATTTGCTCAATGAAGCGGCTTCCAGTCATGTCTAAAAGAAGCGCCGTAACACTTGCAAAATTTTATTTACATACAAAAATTAATATTATAGATAAAATTTGAATCTGTAATATATTTTTCTGTATGTAAAACTTAGATTGTAAATGAAATTTAAGCGTGTTTAATTTTAAATATTTTAAAAAATAAGAGTCAGGGGCGCAACAAAAAAATTGAATAAGGGTAGGTGTGAAGCCAAACAGTTTGGAAACCACTGATTTAATGTAAAGAACTGTTCAAATATATGTTCTCGTGTGTCATCTCGATCCAGTGCTATATTGCATCTATCTGTCAGCCACAATGACCGATAACAGAGGTTACTCGTTTTGGCCAATGGTTTTTGGCCATATTTTCTCATTTGACAAATACTCATTCATTGATCTCTTTCGGCAGGACACAATACGATGACCTACTAGATCACATCAGTGAATCAAAGAGCTTAGTTGTAGAAATTATGAAAGAAACTTAGATTAATTGTCCAGTAAGAACTAGATAGGAAATAATGATTTCATTATGCGAGAAATGGCCGATATTAATTGCATTTCATTGGATTTTAAATTAATGAAAATAATTATTATGATGATTGAATAAATATTGGAAATAAAATGAGAAGTAAAATTAATGAAAATAATTTAATAACAATAATAAATTATTGTATAAATATTAAATTTAATAAATTAATAAATAATTAAATATTAAAAAAATTAATAATAAATAAATATTATTTATAATATAAATAATAATAATAATAATAATAATAATAATAATAATAATAATAATAATAATAATAATAATAATAATAATAATAATAATATAATAATAATAGATAATTATAATAATAAATAAAATATAATTAATAATAATAATAATAATAATAATAATAATAATAATAATAATAATAATATAATAATAATAGATAATTATAATAATAAATAAAATATAATTAATAATAATAATAATAATAATAATAATAATAATAATAATAATAATAATAATAATAATAATAATAATAATAAGAATAAGAATAATAAGAAGAAGAAGAAATATTAAAAAAAATAATATATAATAATAAATAAAATATAATTAATAGTATTAATATAAATTTTATATATTATTATTAATAAATGGTTTCTTTGTAGGCTCATAAATTAAATGCCAATCTCTCTTGAAAGGAATTATAGAATAATCGAAAATTTCCTCATTTAATTATAATTGTTATTTGTTATATTATTAATAGTAATTATGAGAGTTAATAATAATTAACTAATCAAAATTATTCAAATTAATTAAAAATAGTTACAATTAATCAAAGTGAAAAACCTGAAATCCATGTCTTTTAATGTGGGGCTTAGTTTACTCCTTTCCCGTTCATTGGCAAATCGTTTATAAGTTGATCCTTTCAAGTCGTATTTCTCATGGATCCTTATCGACGGTACCAAATTGTTCATGATGACAAATCTAATGTTCTTGCCCATTGTCTACATGAAAAATGTGATCATCAAATTCCATTCTATAATTCCAGCCATACTTGATAGCAATAGAGTCCATAGAATTTTGGAAGCAACGTTCTTGGATGTTGAATGAGATTGATGTAATATTCGGGTAACAGCTTCTGTAAGAATGACGCCTCTTTGTGCTGAACGGTTTTGATGATGAACTCGTCATCGCATGTTATGTAAAATATGGACCCGGACGCCCCAGCATTCGATAACTCACGCAGTTCCTGATGACAAATCGAATCCTGGACATTATATTGTGACAATTGTATCTCATTCTATTCACTATCAATAAATCATTTCATGGATAAAAAGACATTTTTTTTATTTTATTTATTTTCTTATGAGCATTTTTGTTCGCAATTTTATTTGTACAATCAATATTTATTCTGCTCCTATTTTGGTTCATAACGACCTGCCCTACGAATTCCTGTCACCCGATGTTCCATGAAAATCTAATCCCCTTCTATCCATACTTGCATTAGGCATGACATGTGATTAATATCGGTGACAAGCTGAAGCGATTCCAGATGTGGCATAAATATTCAATTTGTATTAATACTTTAACAGAGTAATAATTTTAAAAAATAATTACAGAAATTCAAGTAAAATAATTAATAAAATATAACAAAAAATCATAATTAAATAAAAATAAATAAAATAAAAATAAAATATTAATAATAATAAATTATCAAAAATTTAACACAATTATAAATCATAATATATAAAATTGGTGACATGCGAAAGCGAAAATCATAAATAAGCTTGCAATATATTTTATCATTTGGACCGAATCCAAGAGAAAAGCAAAATAAAAATTATTACTAATTTCCTTTGTCGATGTGTCTTCATTAAATAAATTATTACTTCTGAATTTATTATTTATTAATTTATTTCATTAATTATTTATTAATAATTTTATTCAAAATTCAATGATCATTTGAAATGAGAGACAAATTAATTATTGGTAGTAATTTTGATAAAAGGCGTACCAAGTAATCTCTAATGTCCACTTGAAAGAAATCCCTGAAATATCGAAAGGCAATTGGAGCAAATGTTTTGAAAGTAAAATCACTAAGGTCGTGTGAAGGAGTGTCTTTGCCTCCAGTTCTTGGAAATGGCAATGTTTCCACAACACCAAAGTCCTTCAATAACATATCTCGTTTACTTTTATTATGAGCTAAAGTGACTGTTATTTTGATACCCAGTTGCAAAGCTTTTTGAATTTCAGATGTTGTTTTCTAGAAATATTTTCATGTCAAAGCTGTTTAGAAAAAATTTTGAACTTTTTTATAAGTAACGGTTCCTTCGTCATTAATACGTCGATGGCCAATTTTGCTTTTTTCTTTCATTACTTTCCTTTCTTCATAATACAGTCCTTCTTTTGCATTAACTACTTATGATTTGAAGCATTTTTTTATTTATTAAGACTATAAATTAAATTTACTTGACATTATCCGAATATTAAAAATAAATAATTTAACAAAATTAATCTAAAGACTTTCTAAATAAAATAAGATTTCAAAAAAACATTTATCAGGTCTATGTATTTAAACACAGAAATGATTATCAGAAATAACTCCACTTAAAGAGAATTTGAAACTTTATAATATAAAGTTTATATAAAGGAAATATTATTTATTAATAATATTGGTATGAAATTATTTATCTTGACTATTAAGAAATGTAAAGTTAAGAACTCAGAATATTCAACTAAATTTACATTGAGTTCAAAATTCGATTGTCGACTATATATCAATAGAAAAACTTTTAATTTAGTTTTCCAAAATAATTCAAAACAATATATTTTGAGAATTGGACAGCAACTGTTTGTTGAACAAATATTCCTAAAAACTTTTAATAAAATCTTTTTGTTTTTTCAAGTTTGAGCGCTTATTTAAATTTCGTTTATCTTCTTTCTTGCAGAAGATATCAGTGTTAAATAGAAAATAATATAATTAGCTTTAATCGGATAGAATGAGGAGAGACAAGTGTTAATAACCGAATATAGTTTAACTTCTATAAGCGGGGAGCTTCTAATTGTGGCACACTCCATAAGTAACTTATTTTTTGGTTAACTTTTCTTTTATTAGTATTTCAAAATATCTATTATAAAAATACCTACCAGCCTTATAAACTAAAAAGTCATATTTTGCGAATAAAAAATAAAATGTTCTATGTTGTGAATAAACGAACAAAAAGCGTATATTTATTCAATTTCTCTAAAATTAATTCCTTTAATTCTCATTTGTTTATCTACATTAAAATAATATTAATAAATTATCCTGATTATGAAATTTCTAAAGTTGAAAGAGTAAAGCGACACATTGGAATATTTATATTCTGTGTTGGTTACTTAGGGGTGTGTCATTTTAAATTTTAAATACGTTAGGGGTAATCATAGGTATTCACTCGACTCTTTCCTAAGCACCTCCATGACTATTGTACTTTAAACCATTTGTGTCACCATGGCGACGACCATGTTGGTACTGTACACAAAGGCGAAAAAAACAATGAGCAGGTGAGCTCTATTGCTAAAACTACTCCCCATTGTATTTTCTCTTCGGGTTCTAGACGGCCGATAGAAGGTCTTACGTCATCGATCATTTTCTATTTCTACTCTTCTATCTCATTCGGCTGTGGTCCTCATTTCTAGATGTTTTCTATTGTTTTTCTTTCAAGATTTTGTGCAGGGATGCGCCCTTATTTTTCTATTAATAAAGGTTGCTAGGTATTTTTTTTTATGAATATTTAATTTATGAATATTTAACCTATCTCGTAAAAAATTTGAGCAGGGATCGGCCCTTATTTCCAAGTTAATCCACACTTCCCATAATATTTAAATTGTTCTTCAAAAAATTTGAGCGGGGATCTGCCTGTATTCTTAGTCCTAACCTATGTTTGACCAACGTACTTCCAGCGACGGACCCGTGGAGAAGCCTCCACATTTCGGCCCGAAATCAGCTGCGCGATTGAAAAGCCAGCATACCCACCAGTCTGAGCATCCCGAAGGTACCCCAAACCATGATATGCTGGATCTCAATTCCACGGCACCATCATTCACAATCAACAACTAATATAATTGAACTCAATAAATCTATTATTTAAAACTTGAAACTAAATGAAATTAAACCATTAAAAAGGACAACAAAAGAAAATTTAACTGAGACATTAATTGCATATAAAATTTATTAATTAAAACACTTCGTAAAAATTACAATAAGAATAAAAATAAATTACCAAATCCACGATGGCATAAAATCGAAAACTGAGAGCTTTACTGTCTGCAAATTACATTGTGGTGCTGAAAAAAAAAGTTTTCAAATGAATTTGTGATCAGTATTTATACTGATTTTGCATGCGCATTCATGCATGCGCTGTCACTCTATCTAATCAGAGTGCGAGAAATTTTGACTTAATTTTGCATACATGCATGAGTGTATGCAATTATTTATTTGTCTTTAATTTCATTAATTTAATTAATTAATTATTTAATTTTTATTAATTGTAATTTTATAAATTTTATAATTTAAATAATTTGAGTTATATTAATTTTTATTAATTTAAACATTTTTATCTTTAAATTTAATAAGTTACATAACCATTTAATTCTATAAACTTTACAATTTACATAATGCTGACTAATTTTATTATTTTGACGATTTAATTTTTATATTGTTTAAATAATTTTCAACTAATTCTATTTTACATTTTATTATTTTTCTATCGAAATTTTTAAGTGTTGAATTTTTCTGTTAAATTTATTTATCTCTTTATTCTATTATACGGGGTTTATTGACTCTTAATGTGTGATGAAATTTATTTTATTTATTTTATATTAAACCTTGGTCATAAATTTTTTCAACTTTGCGGTTTTTGTGTTAGGTATTTTTCGATTAATTAAAACAAACTCTCAGTTCTCGGTTTCAGCCCAACATCTGGAAAATCCGAGCGAGAAACTATGTCTTATAATTATTTGCACATTTAGTCTTTGATACCCATTGGATATGTTTTTAAAAAAATTTCCATGAGCGGGGCACATGGGGAAATGCGTGCCCTGCTTATAGAAGTTACACTGTATTTGGTTCCGGATCGGGGTACCAAACTTAAATATTTCAACTCAGTTGCCCACCACAACCACATAACCTTGATTTATCATTGCTGCATTTGTTTGGATTAGTAACAATATTATTTTGTTTTGTTTACTTATATTAGACAAATTTATATTCTAAAACATTCAATCGTTGAACAAGGAAGAGTTTTTAAAGTGTGTTAGTGAAGAAATTATCATTCTATCAACTTGAAAAACTCTTGACGTTTCTTAATCTTATTTTTTATTATAAGAACTTTTATTCAAATTTCACCAGATTTTTTTTTCCATTGTATTTATTAAAAAACTGAAAGATTATGAATCAGTAAATATATCGATATTTTTGATATTCACGAATTTTCGGCACTGCCTTTTTCTAGTGAATTTATTTTTTAGTTATATTTTTTATTTTATATAAAAATTTGACCATTTTCAATTTGAATCAACTTTTGACCTTTTTCACTTGGTAATCATAACCATAACAATTCCATGATCTGTATCACTTAAGTAGTATTTCAATGCGCTATATTTCTTTAATTTTTTCCTTATTTGCCAAAATAACAACAGGAAATTAATCGATTACTTTCCTTATTAAAATAAGAACTAAAACAAGACAAAAGACAAAATAAAATTTATTGCAATAAACTCAATAAGGTAATAGTATTAAAAAAATTGAGGGCATCGGGAATGAAACATTCACAACTCATCACTGCGTTTATGCACTTGGTGCAATTGAACGGATGAGAGGCCTTGCACGCAGATGGCGTTGTGATCATACTTGTCTGCCTGGCAGAATTTCAGGTGCTTCATCAATAACTCGATCGATATGTGACTGTGACCGTTGGATATAGGCCAAGTCACCGTCTTCTCGTTGACCTTGACCTGAACTCGGTAGCCACTGAGATCATCTGGAAATATTAATTGATTGAATTATCTATTTATTTGTTCGCAATAAATAAATATCGATAGTTTTGAATTATAATCAATAATTCCCATGATATAAATTAGTATAATTATCATTAATAAATTGAAAATAACAATTAATAAAAATATTTAAAATATGTATTTATATTTCAATAAAAAATTAATAGTAATCTATAATAAAAATTAATAATTAATTATAAAAATTATCATTGTTTATTATTATTGTATTACAATTGACAAATAATGATTGTTTAAATTTATCTTTGAGTTCCTTTTTGACACAATATTTAATTGTTCAGTTTTGTTTATATTAACGTTTAACGAGTTCTTAATATGAGGTAATTCGTTTGCTGTGCTTCTAAACACAAATTCCTTTTTTTAACAGGTGGTTTAAGATAAAACTTTAACCATGAATGAACATATGATTCAACTCAATATATTTTTTTAATTTTTGAGTGAAAATAACACGACAAAGGCGGTTAACGTTTTTAAGGGGCCTGTGTGGCTAAATATTGTTTGAGTTAGTTTGTTCAGAAAAATTATGAATCCAACGGAGTTGAGTAAGTGACAATGACAAAAATTAAGTAGATAATTCATTGTCCAATTCGGAATCAGTCCCATGGAATATTGAAGATGAAAAGGTGGTGGAGAAGCATTCTCTAGTGGGAGTGACTCTTTGAACATTAGTAAAAGCAGCTTAGTAGAAGATAATGTAGCTAGCGAGTTACATAATGAAGGAAATATTATTTACAATAAAACACTTTATCTGTCACATCTACTAAGGCGTAATATTCTCACATAAAGACCGCGTTCTGTAGTCAATCTTATATCGGCCAGAAATCTTTTCTTCCACTCCTCACCGAATAAATGATAAATCATTTTCTACGATGCACAAATATCAAAGTGAAGTCTATCCACAGTCAATCTTATCCGAGAAATCGAAATTCTGACAGCTACATATAACTACAAACGTGCCAATCTATTTTGATACAGAGATAATTTCAGTGATTTCCATGAATTATGAGATGTAAAAAAGAGCAGACCGTTTTAACTGACTACTATTTCATTGCCGGGATTCAAATTCTTTTTGAAAACATTAAGGTTTGACAATATAAGAACAAGATGAGACGACAAATGAATACTGCTTTCAGAGAATTATGGAATATGTTTGTAATTCGTTTGCCTTTGATTTATATACCCAATTCTTAATTAACAATAGATGAGCAGTTAATAGGGTTTCGTGGCAGAATTCCTGGTCGCACGTATATTCTAGCCAAGCCCTGAAAATATGGCGTAAAACTATTTTGGATATGTGAATTTGACAGTGGGTTTGTTCTCATTGGCTATGATCTAATTTGGTCACCAACTAACTTTGGAAACGCGTCATTGACCATTTGGATTCTCCTTTCAAAACTCTCTATAGTAATTTCTCTTTGTATGTCGTTGTATGAGCCACGCAAATCTTGCAACGACTAAATTAACCCACTTCCAGTGATCAGATCGAGCTGAAATTTGGCTGATAGATTCGTCGTCGAGAACAATACATTCTTTCAAAATTTCAGATAATCGAAAGTATTAACTTTTTGAAAATTTCTTTCAAAATATTAATAAACTGTTCCTTTCAAAGTAATTTCTTAACTAGGTGATTTTGCGTGATATTAAATATTTCGTAGCATTTTGAGCATGCATATACAAAATTTAATTTTGAGAGAATGTTAGAAAGTGAAATAGGGAGTTTTAAAAACGGTTATGTTTTTACGGCTAGTTTTTTACTACTATTATGTCACGAAACTGGCAAACGAACTTATTACAAAGCAACTGACTCTACTGAGGACCATACGAGCCCATCTTAAGGAAATCCCTCACTATTTACGAGTCTAAAATAATAATTGTTTCATATATACCGCAGAATAACAGAAATGTTATTCTACTTTTATCGGAGAACCATACAAATCACATTGACAACTCCCGAGAAATCCATTTGGATCATTTGGATGAGTTTATTGGGATGTTAACTGTGCTAAGGAAGACTACAAGATGGCTGTTAGACGGCTACTATTATAATTCATTCGTAATTATGAACAAATCGTAACTACAACTACAGAGGAAATCGTATTTAAAAATGTTCTATGCTGTACGGTAAAGCAGGTGGTAGCTAAGATAAAGAAACTGTGACGATAGGCATAGGTAAAACTTGACCAATCGAAAATTTTGTATACTTCACTTGTCTAGCTGCTACGATATATAATTCTAAACCTGTGTGGGAACAAAATGTTTCATGTTGCAGGGATGAGGGTAAAGCTCATTTTTGACATTGTATTTATTAAAAAGCTTGACTATGAATCAATAAAGATATCGATGTTTTTTGATATTCACGAATTTTCGGCACTGCTTTTTTCAAGTGATTTTCGATTATCGATAATAATAATAGTCAATAGTAATAATGATAATAAAGACCACCTTGTGACAAATGCGGACAATGAAACAGCTCCAAACCGAGATTGCCTGAGAAAGGAATGATATTAGACGTGCGGAATGTCGAGAAACGAAGTTGGTGATTGTTTATGAGAGACAATCGCTTTGAATAGGTCTTAGCAGTCATCGGAGCTGATTGGTTGAAAAGTCCCAGTAAAGCCACAATCGGTAAGACCGTTTCAGCATGTCCAAACCAGAATATGGCACGATTATAATTCTGTTTGTCGAGTTGCTGTTTGAAATGAGGAGTGTTCGTCGCTGGCCCTGCAGATTTCAATACTGATTGATGAATGCGAGCTGCCGACATGATCTGGTCAATTATCGGGGACATGAGAGCACATCCTTGCAACCAGTTGATCTCTTTCCCATATGCCTTGGTCCAGTAATGTTTGAGGTCGTATAAGTATTCGAGCACCGGGAAGTGGTCGCGTTCCAGCAGCATACACAGTGGAGATGTTTCCAGTGCAGAAAATTGATGGTTGAACGGACACACTACAAGTCCATCTCCAGCTGGAGACAATGGACATTCATGAGGTCTCATGAAACTCGAGAGATTCGTAGCAATTTCATATCCGCACATTATAAACAACGCCCTGACGTCATCTGTAATGAAGAGTGCCCAATCAGTTGCCACAAATCAATCGATATTTACCCGGAGCCAGATCAATATCTGTCAATTTCCATTTCTCCTGAATATCCTTAATGATCCGCTTAATCTCAGGCCCATTACTGTATCTTATATATTCTATATTCGATGCTTTGTTCTTCAATACGCTCGACGTATAATGCGGACATTTGTCAAAGAATCTTAAGAAATTGTCATTTTCCGTGATTAATTTAGTAATTTCTTTCAAAGTTTTAGTTTCGTTAAGAAACTGAAAGAGAAAACAACAAAAATAAAGACTAATTCCTAATTTTAAAGTGATAATTATGAATTAAATCAATATATATTTTTAAATAACTATCAATTAATTTTAAACTAGAATTGATTTAATAATTATAATACAAATTTCAAATTATTCACAAAAACTAATCAATATCAGTTATATTGTAAAACCTCCATATGTTATTAAAAGATAAAGTTTCCGAAGTCTGTATTAAGAAATTATTTGTTTAATTAAATTAAATAATTATTATTTTGATTGGTTTGAAAATGGTAAACAATAAACTGTATTTTCGTGTTTGATACATTATTACTAGCGCAAAGGTAAAAATGTATCGCAATAGAAAATGAAATATGTGCTGTGTATGGCGAAAGTACTGTGAGTGAGAGTGTATCAAAATTGGTTTTCCAAATTTCGCCCTAGAGATATCTCATGTGAAGATAATGAGCGTTCTGGTAGACCATTAGTGGTTTATGATGATCAAATAAAGACATTGATTGAAAACAATCCACGGTACACAACACGGGAAATTGCAGAGACAGTCAACGTATCCAAAAAAAAAGTTGTGAACCATTTACAAGCTCCTGGTTAGTCTTTGTGTACCGCGTGCCTATTTGTGATTCGTTACTCAAAAGAAATGAAAAGGTTCCGTTCCTCAGACACATGATAACAGTAAATGTAACAGAATATAACAGATTATAAAATTCACCTTGAAAAATTTTTCGCCGAGTAACCAAAAAACTTCTATGAGGATAGAAATTTTAATTTACATACAAGATGGCAGAAAGTAATTGTACAAAATGGTGAATATAAAATTTAATAAAATTACTTCTTCATTAAATTTTATTGTAGTTTTTTAACTCAAAAATACGAAATTACTTTTTACTCAACCCAATACATACAAAAAACATTAACGTTATCTATGATAAAAAACCGAAAGAACTTTAAGGATAATCCACTAATTGTATTATTATAATTTATTTCAGCCTTCCATTAAATTTAAATAATTCATCTACTCCATTAAAAATCATTTCTTCATTATTTCTTGCATTAAAAGTGAATTCGGTTATTAAATTCACTCTACATTGCTACACTGAAAATTAGTTCAAGACACATTATATAAGTAAAAATGAATTATAAAAATGGGCAAGTGGGTAAATGTGTTCATCATTGCTTTCATTAAAAGTCGATTCGTTTCTTTTAGAATTCAATTCTGTATATGCATTGCAAACTGACAAGCTCAGATATCATTTCACAGGTAAATTTGAATTATAAAAAATGACAAGTAAACTAAACACATCACTTGGAAGAATTTTATTAAAAATATTATAATAATTCATTTAAATAAAACATTAATAAAATTAATTTTATGAATAGACTTTTTTATACAAAAAATTTAAAACAAAAAAAACACCTAATTAAAATAAAAACTAATTTTAAAAATAAATATTAAAAGTTTTTTAAATATTTTAAGATCTGTCAAATAGTCGCGCTATGTTATTAATAATTAATATTTACTGCTTGGACCAAGATAATTCGTATCAATTGTCTTTTATAATGCGGAATTAAGGATCGAAGAGGATTAAGTCCAATGAAATGCCATGAAAAAGAAGAAAAATTTGCAAAAGAGAAATGTCAAAGAAAATTAGCAAGATCGATATTAATATGAAGGCGGAATTGAATACGGATAATATAACAATATCTGATCAGACACGACACCAAATAAATTGATCAGTAATTGCCGGCATAGCGAGACAGATATTTGCATATCAACATATTGGCGGTCGGGCCACTGAAATGTCAATTGCATTAGTTACATGCGATTTGAACGGCCAACTGGTCAACGTCTATGATCATTTTGCATATCCTAGGATCGGAACGGACTAAATTAGTGTGGATCAGAGAGATCACAGAATAACAAAACCCAATTATTAATCAATTCTATGTTTGCACAATCCAAATAATAACAGAGGAGTCTTAAATTATTCGGTTCACTTTTATCATATTTATTTTGATATATATCGACAAATAATTTATTTAAATTTTTAATTTCAATGCGATCATTTTAACTATATAAAGGAACTCAAATTTAGAAAAAAAATCGGCTGGGACGAACAAAACGACAGATTGTAAAAAGGAAAATTGTTAAAACTAGACGATAAAATTAACGGAAAACAAAGGAGAAGGATCAAATTGAGTCCAAGTACTAAAAAAGAGCTAATTATCATTGCAGAACGTGCAGGACTTAATCGGTTACAGCGAGAATTATCTAATAATTAGAATACACACGTTATTGCGATATTCGGAGTTTTGTAAATTGTAGATTATAGGAATTTGAATATAAGTATACGTTGTTTGTTTAATGGTTTTTATAGATTATCTTGAGTCAGAATCAACGAATTTAATATTTATTTATTTGGAAACATTATTATTATTAATATTATTAACATTATTATTACTATTTATTATTATTATTATTATTAATTATTATTAATATTATTAATATTATTATTAATATGAAGTTTTGAATTTTTGGCTTTAGTGAAACATGGAAGATAATGAATGTTTGATATGTCATATTTCAATGAGCAATATAGCGAAGGTAATATTTGCAAGTTGTAGACATGCGTTTTGTATCTGTTGCGCGAAGAGATGTCTTTTCAGCAGTGAAACTTGTCCATGTGATCGTGGCTCAACAAGATCGTTTCAAATTATTAATGGAAGTAATGTAAATGTCATAGATAATCAAGATTTTTATGAATTTATTTATATTTCAAAATTTCTAATTGACATTAATTCAATTTTTCAAAGTTTATCAAAACGATTGGAAATCAATGATTTAATTTCTGTAAATCATGAAATGACAGAAGAGGAACTCCAAGATATTTTTATGAAATTTCCCCAAAAATTTAAAAATATTCGTAAATTATCTGAAACCATTTATGACATTAGCGATAAAAAGATAAACTTGCTAACTTATGAATATGATATTCTATTAAATCGAGCTCTTAAAAAGATCAATACAATTCAAATGTTTATTAGCCAAAGTGTTGAACAATTATCCAATGTTTCAAATTCAATCATGGCTCAATCTCAAGTTATTGGACACGTTAAATGGTTTAACAAACAATGGTTTTGCCCAAATAAAGCGTGTGATGCGATTAATTACAAAGAAACTCTTCTGATTTGTCTTAGACGAAAACAATATTATTATTATTAATAATATTATTTATTTTTATTATTATTATTATTATTATTATTATTATTATTATTATTATTATTATTATTATTATTATTATTATTATTATTATTATTATTATCAAATGATGATTTCTTGGTAGCAGCATTTATTATTTAAAACAATAAAATGATAATTTAAGCCTTTTGCTGCAAATAATGTATTTATTGAAAAAATTTCGACTATACGATAGGAGATTGACAATAACTATCTTATAGTCGAAATTTTTTCATTAAATACATTATTTGCAGCAAAAGGCTTAAATTATCATTTTATTGTATTATTATTATTATTATTATTATTATTATTATTATTATTATTATTATTATTATTATTATTATTATTATTATTATTATTATTATTATTATTATTATAGCGTTATTATTGTGATGTAATGATGGGAATGTCAGATAGGATAATGAAATAAACCATACGAGCAATACTCTACAATAAATTAATTAGCGGTAATAGAGATCAAATGCCAAAATTATAAATAATATATTTGTGAATGAAGATTACATTTTAAGATAATGGAAATATCTATTTCAAAAAAGGTTATAAACAGAGTAAAAACACTAAAAAATTTTTAATTGACTTTTGTTAATTGACAGTTGTTATTATTAGTGTTATTAATTTCATTATGTAAAATATATTTTTTGATACAAAAGCCAAGCCTAAGAACTTAAGTACACACATTCCAGGTGTCTATTGGGTTTTACAAATTTCTCTCAAAATTATCTAATAAATATATATATATATATATATATATATATACAGCGCCGTCTCTTCCATTGTGCTAACTGTGCTAAACACAGGGGGCGCCGTGAGTGAAGGGGCGCCGTAAATTTTATAAAAGTCATAAATTTGATAAAATTGAAAAAAAAATTAGTTTAATATATAAATTAAAATTTTAAATATATGCAAAAATAATTATTATTTTTTGACATTTTTGTTTATAAGTTTTAAAACTTTAAAAAATTGAGAAGAAAATTTTGTAATAATCTAGTTATCCACATTTACGAATTAATTTTGAAATAAAAGGTGAAAAGAATATATTTTTTATTACAATTTATAACTTTACATTTTTTTAAAGATACCCTTGTAAAATAAAAATGGAAAAGAAAAAATTATTTTTTTTGTTCGTTTGTTATCCTAGTCATTGAAATAAAATGATGTAATATATAATATTAATATATGTATATGCAATAATGTGTAATATTATTAATAAACATAATATATTTTTGTAAAATTGTTTTTTTAGGGGCGCTTTATAGCACAGGGGCGACAAATTTCTAAAGACGCCTTTGCACATATATATATATATATATATATATATATATATATATATATATATATATATATATTATATATATATATATATATATATATATATATATATACATTAAATACTTATAAACTATTCATAATAATAATAATTTGAATGAATTAAAATATTTTAACAAAATCAAAACATAATTAGATTACCAATTTCTTTTACTTTTCTTAGAGTTTACTGAATATCAAAAAATTATATGAAAGATAATTAAATAATGAATTAAGAAAATAATAAAGTTAGAAAGAGTTCGAAATGTAATTCTTGATTCGCTCCAGTGCATAAAATTCAAAATTTAATAAGTAGCCAATCAACATCTATGAATATTAATTTTACTCACCGCCCGTAAAAATGTCGCTGCGCTCATTTTAGATCGAGTTAACGAACTTGTATAAACTTTAATTTGCTTTAAAAGGTTGCTTGACCGGATATTCTTATTTAAGTACGCTCGGAATCTATTACCCAGAATCATCATCTCCTCATAACCAACAGATGCCAATTCCTTTGACTTCGATTTAGAAAATGGGTTTTTCCAATTTTGTAAAGGTAACGGTAAGATCGACCGTCCATGACTGTTACCAACATTAAAGACTGATGATCAATCACTACATTAATACCTCTTACTAATTTTCCTCATCACGTTGTCGATTTTATCCATATCTTTCGCTGACGGAAATCGAGTACCGTGCCGGAAAATAGTATTAATTTGTAATAAATTGCATTTATCTAAATAATTCGTCGATTCTTTTAGTTCAATTAGCTTCGAATTTCGATACGCAGTTTTAGAACTAAAAGTGTTAAGATCAGATGACTGCAAAACTGTTTCTTTGAACTCGTCAACTTTACATATGCCAACAATGGTGCACAGACGAAATAGGAGGGTAAATATCATTGAATAAAATAGAATATTAAAACTTAAAAATAAATTTGGAAATTTTTTATTTTAAAATGAACCAGTACAATAATTAGGAAATCTAATTATTTAAACAAACTGATAATGCTAAATAAATATATCATTATTAATTTTTATCTTTTTCATTTAAAATTAAGTTAGTGAGCGTTATACGAATAAAAAAATTAATCTAAAATTATTAAAGTTAAAATAAGCTGTATTTGGAAATTTAATTTCTTAATTATTTAAATTTATAATTCATTTGATTATTTTTAAAATTTGAAGTATTGAATTTTATAAAAAATCGTTAATTTATAAAAATGGACAATTGTGTGAATACATTTCTCGAACCTCTGTGTTCAGCCTCATACAAAGCTTGCGATATAGATGGAAATGAATGTTTGAAGGATCAGGTATTTAGTTGATCTGGTCGTTCTCAAATTTTTAAAACTAGGACAGATTTCTTCCGATTTGCAACATTTCAAAAATAATGAAAAAGGATATCCCATTAAATGCCAAAGTATGAAAAATCTTTCTAATCAAACTATATCACAATTACTTTCATTTAGGTCGCCAAAGATGCTAAACAGTGCGTTCAGGAGTGCGCATCGGAATTCATCAGTTTTGTGAGCAGCGAGTTGGAATTTTCATTTATTGCATTCCTTTTACAATATCTTTAAAAGAGCAGCGGAAATCTGTCAAAATGATAAAAGGAAAACAATAAACGGGGAAGATATTTTGCACGCCTTTGCCAATTTGGGATTCGATAACTATGTGGAAACCTTGCAAACTTTTTTGCAGACTTATAGAGAGGTGGGTTGATCATGTAAAATTCAAATAGCCATTTATTGAATGTCTTAAGGCTAATAGGTTTGAAAATGATATCATTGACATGGGCAATAATAACACGCAAAACAGACCTTGGCCAATGACATCTTTAAACTCGAATTCTTCGTCAGAAAATATAAAGCTTAACATGCCTCATCTACTTTCCATGCTTCCTTTGACTGATCTTACTTCTAACAATTTGAATTTGGAAAATCTTCTGCGTGATTCAGATTTCCAACGAGCAGTTTTGAATCATTTGAAAAAATCATCATCGGACGAGGACTCTTTTAATATGGATGAAGCATTATAGTTATCATTGTATTAATTATATTTTTTGGAATTTGTCATTTCTCAAATTATTTGATCTTTTATTTTATGAATGTATTTGGTTATTAAAATGAATTTGCTAATTTTGAATTTAAATATATTTTTGTTGTTTCAATGATAGGAAATATTTATTATAGAAAATTTTATAGCAATGTCTGACTGCCTATTACTCTGCTTAATAATCAAATGCTAAATATTTTATTGCAATTAGAATACATCGAAAGCTTGCAAGATTTTATTGTTAATAAATCTCAGGATTAGGATAATTCCTGTTGTGTATTGGTATTTTTATTATTATCATTTTTTATGAAATTGTAACTACAATTTGTAGTGTTTTGTTATTATGTTTACTATATTAAAAATAAACTATATAGTGTAATTCACTATAATGAATTATCATAGTAAAATATTACAAAATTCGAAAATAAAAAAATTGATTATAAAAATTAATTGACAAATTCTAAAGCTAAAGATATGTCAAAAGAAGTTTATAAATCCTCCGAAAATTAATTTGGTTAATAAATATTGTTACTACTAATTATTGTTGTTATATTTTATTTTTAACCTACACACAAACACCCTAGCAGTCCCGACACAAGTTTTAAAAGGGATGCTGCTGAGTACTACAGATTTCTTATACATATAAATATACATACAGCACTTACAAATATACATATTGTTCACAGTCTATAATGATTCCAAATCAAATATTTTTAGATTAAATTGTGAAATGAGTTTTAGGTCTTATTATTATTTTGGTATGGTTCGACTTTGTATTTACTTTGCGCTTCCTTTTTTCAAAATAACTTAACCTAACAATTAACAATGTTTATTTCTATTTACGAAATTGTACAATTAGTTGAGATAAACTGACTAAATTTGAGCTTGTTTACCAAGGTGAATTACTCAAGATATATTTGATATGTTTGGTGCCCTGTGATAAATTGTCAGCGTAGATTCTGCCAAATCTGTTAGCAAAGATACATTAACTTGGATCAAAATGTCTTTTAGATTATCATTACCAAATCCATCGTGAATTAGAACTTCGATTTTGTTTTTAAGCTTTTATGACATATTTTTAATGATCGATTTCAAATACTTTTCTCCTTCATTAATCGGTTCAGTCATCCATTGATCTGTTTTAATTAATACATCTTCTTCAGTCTCTTCTATTTCAGAAAAAACCGCTTCAGGTGTGTTGGGTTATAAGTTGGTGATGAATTTAAATGTTACTCTGACTCCAAGCGTGTCTTTGGCTGATCCACAAATAACAGTTGACAACAGAAATCTTTATTGATAATCACAAATAAACGTTCACTTTACTCTGATAATCAATTCAACACTCTGCTTATACAATGTTTATTACAACACTCTGTGAGGAATAGCACTTACGTATAACACCGGAATAAAAGATCAGAGATTACTAATTGGTTTATCAACTGGGACTTTGAGCTGGTTGTTTTCTTTGACCTTCTTCACAAATTTATTCAAATACTCAAATAACTTCTTTTCGCTTAACTTTTCATCTAATTCTTTTCTTCAAATCTTCTCCAATAATTATTCTTCACAATTATTTTCTTTACAATTATTTTTCACAAATCGTTTTCCCAATATCGTTTCGTCCGACTTTTTCAAGTTTTCTCTCTATTCTCGTGTCACTTTTGTCTCAATTGCACGTCACTCTTTGTCTCTAATTTTGTCTAATTTTGTCTCTGATAGTTTTTCTTGATATAGCTTGCTTATATGGCACTCAAGATAATCAAGTGTTTTCCCACTTTCTTTCTCCTGCCTTCCTCAGACAGTTTCATTTTTATCTCTGACGGCTGTCAAGATAGTTTCGCTTTTTCATTTTTTATTCAAGCGCCTTCTCCCAGCAATTATGTTATCACTAGCCGGCTGTCGAGATAAGAATATTGTTGTTTTCCTTTTTTCCCGATTTCAAATTTCCTTTTCTTTTTTGTACTAATTAATTAGTGTTGGTTACTTAGGGGTGTGTCAATTTAAATTTTTAAATGCATTAGGGGTAATCATATATATTCACTCGACTCTTTCCTAAGCACCTCTATGACTATTGTACTTTAACCATTTGTGTACCCATGGCGACGACCATGTTGGTACTGTACACAAAGGCGAAAAAAACAATGAGCAGGTGAGCTCTATTGCTAAAACTACTCCCCATTGTATTTTCTCTTCGGGTCCTAGACGGCCGATAGAAGGTCTTACGTCATTGATCATTTTCTATTTCTACTTTTCTATCTCATTCGGTTATGGTCCTCATTTCTAGATGTTTTCTATTGTTTCTTTTCAAATTTTGTGCAGGGATGCGCCCTTATTTTTCTATTAATAAATGTTGCTAGGCATTTTCCTTGATATTTATGAATATTTAACCTATCTCGCAAAGAATTTGAGCAGGGATCGGCCCTTATTTCCAAGTTAATCCACACTTGTCCTAATATTTAAATTGTCCTTCAAAAAATTTGAGCAGGGATCTGCCTGTATTCTTAGTCCTAACCTATTTTGACCAAAGTACTTCCAGCGACGGACCCGTGGAGAAGCCTCCACATTTCGGCCCGAAATCAGCTGCGCGATTGAAAAACCAGCATACCCACCAGTCTGAGCATCCCGAAGGTACCCCAAACCATGATATGCTGGATCTCAATTCCACGGTACTATCGTTCACAACCAATAAATAATATAATTGGACTCAATAAAAACTATTATTCAAAACTTGAAACTAGATAAAATTAAACCATTAAAAAAAACAACAAAAGAAAATTTAACTGAGGCATTAATTGCATATAAAATTTATTAATTAAAACACTTCTTAAAAATTACAATAAGAATAAAAATAAATTACCAAATCCACGATGGCATAAAATCGAAAACTGAGAGCTTCTCTGTCTGCATATTACATGGTGGTACTGAAAAAACAAGTTTTTCAAATGAATTTGTGATCAGTATTTATACTGATTTTGAATGCGCATTCATGCATGTGCTGTCACTCTATCCAATCAGAGTGCGAGAAATTTTGACTTAATTTTGCATACATCCATGAGTATATGCAATTATTTATTTGTCTTTAATTTCATTAATTTAATTAATTAATTATTTAATTTTTATTAATTTTAATTTTATAAAGTTTATAATTTAAATAATTTGAGTTATATTAATTTTTATTAATTTAAACATTTTTATCTTTAAATTTAATAAGTTACATAACCATTTAATTCTATAAATTTTACAATTTACATAATGCTAACTAATTTTATTATTTTGACGATTTAATTTTTATATTATTTAAATAATTTTCAACTAATTCTATTTTACATTTTATTATTTTTCTATCGAAATTTTTAAGTGTTGAATTTTTCTGTTAAATTTATTTATCTCTTTATTCTATTATACGGGGTTTATTGACTCTTAATGTGTGATGAAATTTATTTTATTTATTTTATATTAAACCTTGGTCATAAATTTTTTCAACTTTGCGGTTTTTGTGTTAGGTATTTTCGATCGATTAAAACAAACTCTCAGTTCTCGGTTTCAGCCCAACAAATCACTCCGGGACCCGTTAAAATTGCGTCCCGCAATTCTGTTAGACATGAATTTCCCAGATCATAGTCTTTTACATTTCCATTAACCCATAAACATACTATAACAGTTTAAGACAAGTTAAAATTGAATTATCAGAAAAAGGTCTAAGCTAAAATTCAAGCAGTTGCCACATACAGTGACTGGTCATAATACACATACATACTTATACCGTGTCCAAACTCAAGTCAAGTCACATGCAACAGTTTTATTTCTGGATCAATTCTTCAGTTGGTTGTTTCTTCTCTTTTCTGGGTTCGGTTTCCAATCTTTCGGCTGGTTTGTGTAGGCATGTTTGATTCTTGTTGTTGGTTTTCATAGTTAGCTCGTAATATATATTGAAGATCATAGGATTCTCTCTATCAGGGTTTGACTGTTTTCCCTGATTCTCTTTGAATTTTTAGGCTGGGATTCTGGTTTTCTGGATCATTTGATGGTATGTGACAGACCTTGCTCAAGGGTCTTCGGAACCTTTTGTTTAACTGGGTGATTTGACACATAGATTTTTCTTTTGGTTTTTCTCGGTGGTTTTTGTTTACGGTATTGCTCTTATTAAGGGATTTTCTTTCTCTGATGGGTAACTCAATTTATCTTCGATTTGGATCTTAGTTCGCTTGAATTGATTAACTTTCCAATGTCACTGGGTCTGTGACTTTCGGCTCATTTATCAGGATCTTTACCGTTCTCCTTAGTTTGGGGTTCCAAATTAGATATTACTTTTCGATATTCGTTTAACTCATTCTTTCTGGGTTTGCACTTTTATCTTTCTTCTGGATTTATATTCTTTCTTCTCATTTGAGCCTCTGTTCTCCTTTACCATTGTAAGGGTTCAAATTTAGTATTTTTCCAACTGATTACTTGATCCATTTCTATTTTAATTACTTATGCATCGATCCTTTGCTACATTATACATCAATTTTCACATATGTACACTTTCTTTTTACTATTTTCATCTACACTTCTTATTTAATTTCCACTTCACTCTTTATACCCTCAGTTTCCTTTACTTGGCCGTCATCATTTTTTGTGTCTGCTGCCATTTCTCTGCATTTCTCTCGATTATTCATTATTTCGTTGATTCTTAATTCGGCTGACCTTGCTTCTTCGTTTAGTCTGAGTATCGTTGTTTTTTGAACTTCAGTTTCTTTTGTTTTGTTTTCGGCAACTTGTCCCCATATCATTATCCATTCATCCTGTCTCTTTTCTTTCATCACAAATTCTTTTATTATGTTACCTTGTTCTATACATTGTCTTCTCAATTCTTCGGATACTTTGAGTTTTACATGTTTCTTCCCTTCTACGTACGGTTGTCGACTGTTATTTTATTGACATTGGAGGTTGACAATTTTTCTCTCCGACTGTTGAATTCTTTTCTCAGTGCGTATTTGCTTGGTTGGTTCTGCGGTACTTCTCCGTGATTGATTTTTCTCTGGATTTCACATTCAGACAGTTGGTAATTACGTGTCCTGTTCTTTTACATTCGTTTTTACACCTTTTTATACGACGACATTTCTTTTCGCAATGCATTCTCTGACAATTCCAACCCATCATATTCAAAGAACAATTACGCTCATTGTGTCCTCGCTGCTGGCCTTGGTTACAATACTGTTTTACTTTATTTTCGATATTTGGTTCAATCTCATTTTCATTTTTTACCGTTCTTCACTCACGATGTTTTCATTATTTTCACCATTTCGATTTTCATGGTCTTCGTTAGTCTTCGATTTATGGCAATATCTTCTGTTGACTGATCTCATGCGATACTCTTGGATTGCTGTAATATCAGCCTAATTTTCCGTATTTTTATAATTTCTCCGATTGTTCCCAATGATTCTGATATTTTGATGGTCCATTGTTACATTTTCTATTCTTTCGTTTATTTCACTTTCCACTCTTGAGTCCAGAGTTCTTTGTACTTCCCGTTGTTGCTCGGTACCACGTTCATCATATTGATTTGTATTACTTTTCTTTGTTGTCTTTCGCACATTTCTTCTATCTTTTTCCTCTGGCTGTCATTGGTAGTTAGTCTCATTATATCATCTTTCGACAGTTCTTCCTTTTTTCTCCTCCAATACTCTTCTTCTCTTCTTCTCTTTCGTCTACTCCATCTTTCTTCTGCTTCTCGTGCCTTTGTGATCTGTAAGGTGTTTCATCCTTGTTGTTGTTTAGTTGGGTTGTTTTCAATTTGTGATCTGCTTCCAACGTATTGTAATACATTTATTCTTGGAGGTTACTTTCTTTCTATTTCAGATTGATACTCGATTCTGTTACTGCATAGTTTTGTAAGGATGGTTGTCTGATTTTGCCTCTCAGCTAGCTTCTTCGCTCATATATCCATATTATCTCTCCATCGTTGGCTTCTTTCTTTAGTTAGGTTTCAGTGTCTTTTACTAGTTCTGCTTTTACATTATTTCCTCTTTCATTTTACACTTCTCGACTGACTGTTTTAAAATTCCTTTTACCACTCTCTTTTGAGGGTCGACTTTCCGTTTTTGAGATGTCGCTTTGATTTCTCCTTTTCACTCTCTTGCGTTTGCTTGGATTTGATTGTTCGTTTTCCTTTCTTTGCAGCTCTTATTTGTTCTTCATTTGACACACTTGGTTCTATTATCGATTGGCTTAATGATTTGGTGATGAATTCTGGTTGATTGTTGATACTTGGCTGTTATCTTGATTGATTGATTTACCTTACTAGAAAAATATCACTCCTCCTTACCTTTTATTATCTTTATAAATTATAATTTATATATTATATAACATAGTTGCAATTTTTATTTTGGTTTCCCTGGGCATCTCTTAATATTTGTTTCCTCGTTCCCTTAGTTTACACCTTTATTCTCATGTTCTACTTAATTTTCTCGATCCTTATTTATTTTAATTCGTGTTCTTTTTCCTCGTTTCTATGGTTTTCTTGGCTTTGAATGACTATCTCTTTATCTATTAACTTGTATTGCCTCTTAGTTTTTCTTCATTACTATGGTACTTGTTCTGTTCTCGGTTGTTTCCAGTTTTAATCATTTCTTGAGTTTACTATAGCGGTTACCCTTTAGATTTCCTCCTTTCATTAACTATTATTGTCATCGTTGCCGTTTTTCTTGACTTAGTTCATTGTTTTACTTAACGGTTTCTCTTCTTAAGTTTGAAACTATATTCGCAGTTGTACTTGTATTGCCTCTCATTTGTACTTGACTCATTCCTTGTCATTTCTATAACCCATTCTTAACTAGAATTTCCATTATTCTTCTTATATTCTCATTCATTCTCTCTTACCAGATTATCTAATATCAATCCATTTCTTGTCATTCTACTGAGATTTCATTTATTTTCTGTTATATACCTACCCAAAATTTTACCAATTTTATTATTCCTTAACTTGCCACTCTTTACCTTACAAATTTCTAACTCATTCGTTTCTGCATTCAAAACAATCATCTGAAACAAAATTCTTATCCCATTGGTCTCCGCTTTCGAGACTTATTAAAAATTCTTAATTTCCACGTTTCTACTTTTGAAACTTTAAAAATCATTATCTGGTCCGCTTCTACTTTTGAAACTTCCGAATGACGTACAATTCCTATTTCGTCGGTTGTGAATAACCATAATCAAAATTTTTTCGTCGATGTTGAATTATCTATGTGGTCGTATCAATTATCTATGGGGTCGTATCAATTATCTATAATTATCAATTATAATATCAATAGGTCGTTGTCAGTTACTGCTTATTGCCCCCTTTATTTTCCTAATCCTCTTGCGCTATCTTCGCTATTTTACTTATTCTTGCATATCGGTTTCCTCTCACTCGGTTCTACTCTGGAACCAAAAACAAAATTCGTTTAACCGGTTTAAACCACAAAAATTCTGTAGAACTTCGTCTACCTACCTGGGATCCCTTCTAATTAGTTAATTAATTTTTTCTATTTCAATAATCATTCGTTCACACTTATTCTTTATTTTCGTTATCTCCTTAATTCATTTTCCTCTTCCCTCTCTCTTTCTCATTATAATTTTATTATCGTTTTCCACGAGCTCGTTTATTCCTCTTTCAATTCAAATTCCCGTATCTAGGTTTAATTCGTTTCTAGCTAGCTTTAATATTCTATCTCACTGTTAGCTTAAATGTTATCTCATTGTAGCTTAAATGCTATCTCACTGGTTTTCTAGGCCTTTACGACTGGCTGGCACTATTCAACAGCTCAATCTTCTTCTCCTGACCGGTTGGACTATTCGACAACTCGATCTTACGACTGGCTGGCACTATTCAACAGCTCAATCTTCTTCTCCTGACCGGTTGGACTATTCGACAACTCGATCTTACGACTGGCTGGCACTATTCAACAGCTCAATCTTCTTCTCCTGACCGGTTGGACTATTCGACAACTCGATCTTAATTTCTCCGAACTGGCTGGACTTTTCACAGCTCAGTTTTAATTTCCCTGACCGGCTGGACTTTTCACAACTCGGCCTTAATATACCCGAACTGGCTGGACTTTTCACAGCTCAGTTTTAATTTCCCTGACCGGCTGGACTTTTCACAACTCGGCCTTAATATATCCGAACTGGCTGGACTTTTCACAGCTCAGTTTTAATTTCCCTGACCGGCTGGACTTTTCACAACTCGGCCTTAATATCCTCTAACATGCATGTTTTATTCTCCATTTCTCTGTTTGTCCTAGGCTCACTATTTTTGTTGTCTTTACTTTAGTCACTGTGCACTTTCTAAACGTTTATCCCCTGCATGCCTGTTTTTTACTACTTTTACTGGTTTTCCCCACTCCCCTGACTCCGGATTCGCTTCTATTATTCGCATCTGTTATTCACATCTATTATTCGCATCTATTATTCGCATCTATTATTCGCATCTATTATTCGCATCTGTTATTCGCATTTATTATTCGCATCTATTATTCGCATTTATCATTCGCATCTATTATTCGTTTTCCTTTGACTATCTTTGTCCCCTATTATTCTGCCTACCGGTTATCGTATCAATTTGGTCTTTAAGCTCTAATTGTTTCTATTTACTTCGCTTTGTCTTTTTCTATTTACTTGGTCTTCATTTTTATTTCTCCTGCATGCTTCTTTTTACTACTCTTCCAGGTTTTCCCCACTCTCCTGACTCTGGATGTGAAACACTCGCACTGGTCGATCTCCGATCGTGTGGTGATCAGTCACACGCAGAGATGTTCCAGTATATGCGATGGGCCCTGTTCCACATCTTTCGTCAGAACAGTTGGTACTTTCCTGGGCCTTATCCGCACTACGCTGAGCGTAGCTCATAGGTTGTGGATTTCTTTAACCCAAAAAAAATTTCCTTATTCATTTGCTCTCAATTTTCGTAATACTTTATTCTCATTTTTACGTCGTGCTCTTAATTTACTTATCTCGATTACTCTTAGTCCTTCTTCATTATTCTAAATATTTCCACGTCTCTTGTCTGGTTAACGTTTTATTGCTATCGCTTTTACTCTCACCACTTCGGTTGACTTGTTTCTCGTTAATATGCTCACCATTTCCTCAGGCAGATCCCTCTCGCATCCCTCGTTAATATTTGTTTATCCATTTTATTCGTTACCCTTCTATTCGTTAATGGTTTATTTACTAAACATCCCTGCTCAATTTTGAAATTTATCCCGCTTCCGTATTTGTATGTTTTCCCGCACTTTGATTCTTTATTTTCCCCTTAAAATTTTTTTTTTTTTTTAAACACACATATACACACATATACATACATATACACATATGTATATATATATATCTACATTTTTAACTTATTCCGTATCTGTACACTACTAAACTTTGGCTCTTAACCTTGCTTATTTGTTTATTTGTTCATTACGTCATTTTATTGTTCATCTATACATACTTATACATATACACGCATATACTCATACATATACCCTTATTCATGCACATATATTCATATACACATATCCCCCTATATCTGGATATCTACATCTATACGCATTTCTCCCTAGCTGTTCCTGGAGTGGTTGATATTATTGCTTCTATCATTTCTGAATTTATTCAAATTTATCATTCAAATTCCCACAATTGCAACTTTTTGTTTCGTAATAAAAGTAGACAGTCCGTTCGTTTTTCATTATTATAACTTTTTGCTCCATAGTAAAAGTAGGCAGTATGTTCGTTTTCCATAATTAAAACTTTTGTTCGATATTTCAAATTGATCTCATTTTTGTTAGCATCTATTGTTATTTTAATTGGCCGTGTCGTGATGTTAAGCTTTCAATTTTTTTTTTGTTCTGTTTCACTGTATCATGTTTCATTTTATCTCTGTCTTTTCTTGCTGTTTTGAATTTTCTTTCAAATGTCTTTGCCCTTGCTATCCTTATGTGAATTTGTTATTTGTCGTTTCATGTTTGTTCATTTCGTTTTGTGTTTTCTTTGTCATTTTTATTGTGTTTATTTGTTCACATTTTATTTTGTTATATGTGCGCTCCTCATTTATCGTCAATCATGTTTTTGTATAATTTTCCCGATTGTTCCTATTACTGCTCATGTCCATTTTGACTTTCAAATTGATCTGCCGTTTGGTGTTGTTCTAGTTTGATCTCATTTTTCCTCCGCGTCTTCGCAAAATGTCGTCCTCGACATTCATTATTTGATTTATCTATTATCTTGTGTTCTCTCGGTTTTCAGTATTTTGTTCTCATGTCCTCTCTACCATATTTGTCACATGCCCATTTTCTCTGATCAATTTTCCTTACTCTTAAATAAGTGTAGATTTTGATATTTTTGATTTTTCGCATTATTTTATTTTTGTTTATGGTGATCGGTCCTCTACTTTTATTATATATCATTTTTGGTTGGGATGTATACACCGATATATGCAATTATTTATATACAATTAGTCCTCTTTTTGGCACTCAGTTCTGTCACTACCGTCTCTTTTCAATGTTATGACCCTGCTGGTAGTTCGTTGTTTTTCCTCCTTTACGCAAAATACGGATACGGTGTTCTTCTGATCATTCCACCTCCCTCTCGGAATATTTTACTCTTCTTCTTATAACAATTTTCTATGAATACTATGCTGGATTTATTTAACTATTTGTACTTCATCTTCATCTTAATGCATTTTCCTTTTCCCGTTCCCTTTTTACGTCTGATATTCTCCGTTGCATCCTGACCATATCTTTCTCTCTTTGTTTTCCTCAACTATTCTTAGTAGTTCATTTCCTTGCATTTGGCTTTATCATTTGAGTTGTTCTATTTCCCTTCCACTTAAGTTTAATTTTTCCTCTCTGGTCCTTGATTATTCTCTCCCGAACAAATTCATTGTTCAAATTTTCGATTAGATTGTTCCTCCATGAGATTCCTTGCTTATTTACGATAATATGACGCTTTTCTGTTTCCAATTTTTCTCCTGTGGTGGTATTGGGATTGATTTCCATTGTGATCCGTTTTATTCTATTAATTCACCTACATTGATTCCTAATCTTTTATCTGAATTTTATCCGAAGTTATATAATAAATATACCACGCTGATATATATACATATATTGTTATATAATCGTATACCTTTATATATTCATTGTTCATACTATATATAGTCATAACCCTTTCTATGTATATGGGTTCGTAATTCGTGATACTTTCTAGATCTCTTTTCACTGTTCTTAGTTTCGTGTTCTGTACTCTTTCATTTACTGTATTTTTCACCCGTCTGGTTCTAATTGTTTCCCATTCTCTGTCGTTGACGTTGGATAATTTTTCATAGTTCGTTCCGGTCATTAATATGAGCATCGTATGTATAACTGTCTTGTATATTCATATTACTTTGGCTAACCTTGAGCTTCCTGATTTCTTTCGCTGGATCATTTGTCAATATCCACCGCGTTATTCCGGTGTCTTGTGTATTTATTTTCATTAATTTCTTTATTTACTTTGTTAACTTCCTGAGCCGTTCTACATAAATTTTAAAATTCATTTTCTACATATCCTTGATGTCTGTGATGTTCGCCTATTTTGCAACGTTGTCCAGTCAATTTTAATTTAGTTCTTGTGCCTTTGACACGGGAATTTTCGATTTACTTCTGCTCACTTTCATACTGTGATTGTTATTAATGGATTATTCGCGATTGTCTTTAGTTTAGTCCCCAGCCGGTTTTATCCTCCCATTTGCCTTGCAGCTATGTTTAGTTCTTGCTTTCCTTCATTTATTAACGCCTTTATTTATTCTATGTTGGTGAGGTGTAGCTATCATTTTACCCGTGATGTTTTGATGCCTTTCGTTGTCTTTACTTTCTTTTCACTTTCCATACATTTTGTTGATTCGTTCTGTTTCGTCTGGTCTACTCGTCTCTTGAAGTGTTTCTTCACCCAGTGCTGTATTTATTCAGAAACTACAAAAGTACTATTCATTCAACATTGTTAATCGTCTCGGATTCCTATTTGCAAGAGCCAAGATATGGTGATAATTTGCTTTATTTATCGTTTGGTGATTGTTATCTCTCGAGTTTCATCGTAATTTCTATTTGAATGTTTATTCAATCGTTTTTATGGTTTGGTCTTTCCATTTTACCGATGCACTTAACATCCTTGGGTACTCTACCTTTGGGTTGGTATGTGTAGAAGGTATTACCTGTTTTATTAATTGGTTTAAATAGTCCTTATCATACACTGTATGTATCGACAACTCAATACCAGAATCATATTTAACTTGATTTTTCATAAACCCCCTAACCCATACATTCTTATATATCATATGCATATAATCATTCATACCATTACATATTCATTTATTAGTGCATTCTCAAAAAGTTCCCTTTCTAAAGCAGCTACCATTCCATCGGTTTATCCATTCGCTAATTTAACAATGTAATAACAATTAACATTTAATAATTCATTGACATAAATATTATCAAGAGCCTGCATAACCAATCCTCAACCAATTGTTAGCCCATCATTCAACCATTCAACCAAACAAGGACAAATTATCAAGGAGAAGACTTATTTATTTTCATAAAATTAGCTTATCTTACTTATCCTATTGTCAAACCCTGAGTTTACTAAAATCCGGATGTAACGATATTCATACATTATTCTTTTGTTCTGGGCGTATCCAATCATTTTTAGCAAAGAACATTCCGTCTATCTTACAAAATAGAGTAATTTCGTCGAAACCAATTAATTACGATTTGCTACTCCGTATGATTTATAATTTCCCAATAAATTCTCCAATGCACTGCTAGCAATTTCCTCGAAACAGATTATTAATTCCATACACATGATAATTGATTTTTGATTACGCCTAAGATTTATTTGCAAACAACAGCCTGTAACACAATATCATGATTTTATAGGAGTCAATAATGCACAATTCGATTAAGCTCCAATCACGAGCACTCGATGTATAGAAGCGTGTCATTCAAAATCATTGCCAAAATGCGCACCAACCGAAATATATTTGTAAAGACTTATAGTTGCAAGTGTCTTGTCTTACCAGTGTATCTACATATTCTTCGGATGTACGATTTCACCCGCCCTTTCGTCTTTACTATCATCATAATTTATAAATAACTACACCAACCGGCAACCGATCACCATCGAATGGGCACTGATTTGAGTTTTTATAATATAAACCTTAGCTTACCTATAATAAATGTGCGTGTGTCATAGCCAGATGTGGCACTGAATTAGCAATGTGAAATTAAATCGGCAGTTACACTATACCAAAAATAGGAAACAAAATCGATGTTAATAATATATATATTACAAACAAGCACCCACACACGGCTCGCAAGATACATACAACATGATATTGATGCAACAAGGGCATTTAATTAGCTAAAATTTTCCAATTTAAAATTAGTTAATTTAACAAAAACATGTACGAGGATGTCGGTAGCCTCGTCAGAATCGACTATTTCATTTCGAGAAATTCATAGCCCAATGTGTAAGCTTTTCATTTAAACTTCAGACATTTTATAAAATCTATATGGAATGGCCATTGCTGACAACGAAAGAATCATCAAATCCATGGCGGATGGCCATGACTATCACGGATCAGGCCGCATTCTCGGCATCAAACGGAATACAATAATCAGCACCATAAATAAAATCTACTAACATTTTAGAATAGAAATTCCACTACAGTTGTTTAGGACACTTGTGATATTTTATTGCAGACAAGGCAGACAAACATAGAGTCAAGTCAATAGCACTAAGACGCATATATCAACACCACTTATCCAACACACGAATTTATAATGGAATATTTCACACATATATAAAAATTTTAAAATTACCACTATCCTGAGATTAATAACATAAGATAAAATTGATGGTTCTGACCAGTGGACATGATTTATTAACACATTGATTATCCCATTACTGACTAACAATAATTATTTAAGCGCATATAAATTTATATACAAGTACAAAATGCCATAGTAACATAATTAATAATCATTTTCATGCATGCAAATTTGACAATTTTCTGTTTTATTTTAACCAATTTAATCAAAAATAGAAAGCCATACATAATTTTATTAAAAATTGAATTTTAGAATACTTATAAAACATACTTGATTTAATTAGTAAAGTCCATAAAATCAATAAAAAAAATATATATATAACCATTCCAACTATACTGTACTGAAAAGTCGCTCTCTTGAAAATAAAGAAACAATCTACTGGAATAAATTTATGGTGTAACAGAAGCCGATACACCAACCGGCATTTGATTAACATTTGATCATATAAATAATCATATTAACGATTCTTCCCTAAATTCTTGATATTTTCGATAACTTCTTTATTCATTATTTTTACACAAAATCTTAAAATTAATTAAATCCAAAACAAAGTCTATTTGGCAAAGCTAAATGAATGTCTCATTTAGGATAATTAAACGCGCTTTGGGGTAATGATTACATACCTTCACTAACTACACCTAAATCCAGAATATCAGAAAAATAAACTGACTATCAACGCATTGATGGATTTGATGTGGGAAAAATTCAAATGGATATTCATTGATGGTTTTTCATGTAAGATTTGATAGTTGCTCAAAGTTTTATTTGACATCGACAAAAGCAACGAAACGAACCGAGAGAATTTACAATGAATCGAAGAACTAATCAAATTTCCAGCATCATTTTCAAAAGTAAATGTTCGAATTATTATTCCAATTGATAGACATGTTAAAGTCAATAAAAACATATTCCATTCTCATTTTGTTAATCTCAAATAATTTCAATTTCATCTGAACATTACAGCAAAAATCCAAATCTCGCTTCCGATTGGCCGCTTTTCATGCACGTAGAAAATCAATACCTTAACACATGCCATGCCATGCCGCCGGCACGCACACTATACGATTGTATATTCAGTCTAGACTGTTGTAGAGCTTGAGTGGTAAAATCCGGAATATTTCATTACTACACACACACACACACATTTTTCAGATATTACCTCGAGCCGACAACGGACAGCTGGTGTTGTCGGCAAATATTTTCAGTTTTTTAAATCTGGATTTCACATCATTCAACAATGCCAGCGGTAGACTTAAAAGCCCTGAGAAAAATTCATTGACTATGTACCCCCACACCAGTCGCTAAATACCCACAAGCTGTCGCTGGAAGCGTAGTTACAATAAATTTTTATAGCTGCTCCGGAATCATAAACACGCCTACACCGATTTCAGACACTTCACAATCAATCCAACTCCATTTATCCGTCACAAGGCCAATCTGACTCACACATGCGAGTTGAAGCCAGAAACACTTCAAACACTTCAAAAAAAAAAAACACTTCCCTGTCAACACTTCAAAACAAATCATCATGCACACCATTCTCAGGCAACTACTTAATAACATTGTGTTGGTAATTATTCAAGTGTTCTGGTTGCTATAATTTTTCTTTTATCGATTATTCTACCAGAATTTTTTGGTTTCATTTTATGGATTTTCTAGGTAAGATTTGCTAACTTTTGAGAAAAAAAAAATTATTCATGGTTTTAAATTTTATTCGCAATCATCATCCTTATATTTCAGGTTCTTGGGAATTTCTATGAAATTGATCATATTTTATTCTCAGATTATTTTCGCTATAAGGTAAATATATTCTACCTATTTTTCAATCTCAATTTTTTAATTAACTAAGTATTTTAGAATTTGTTATTAGGTGCTTTTATGAAATTTCATACCATGCTCTTGATTTATTTTGGATTGTTTCGTTGACAGGTAAGTTCGATATATTTTACCTATTTGTTTTTAAATAAAATTTTTTCGAATTTAGTTTTGTCTTTTGATGCTTATATAATTTACTTTTTTGTGGTTTTATTTAAGTTAATTTTTATTTTAAATTTCTATTTTTATAGTTAAATTAAATTTTATTTCAACCTATTTAATTCCTTACTAAAATAATTTTATTTTAGATTTCCTTTTACCCCAATTAATTTTATTTCTGGATTAACTTATTTTTATAAATTTTAAATTATAATTTTCCTATTGTTATTTGAGCATGGTTTTTCGGTAACATCAAGTTTCGACTTTATTATTACGAATTTATTATGATTATTTGGTCGTGGTTTTTCCGATCAAAAAAAAAATGTAAATATATCCCGTTTTTTATTTATTAACCTAAATTTTCCAAAATTTTATATTTTTTTTTGTAGTTGTTAATTAGAAAATTTTTCTAATCCAAGCGATTCTATTTCCCGAAACAAAATAATTTTTATTTTTATTCATTTTAATTTTATGTGTTCGTTTGGTTCTTTTGCCCAAATTAATTTTATTTCTAGCATAATTCCTAACTTAAGTTTCCCGATTTTCGTTCTACCTAATCTTTCGTTTACCATGATTAAATTTTATTTCTATAACAGTCTTTTCTTTAATTAATTTTAATTTCCAATTTTCTTAATTTAATATTTTCCTTTTTGCACAATTTCTCATTTTGATGTTGAAGTTGAATTTTCCGAATAATTGCCATTTTTGAGTTTGAAAATTTATTATTTATTAATGCTTTTCTGCCAAAAACAATTTATAAACCTAGGAATCCCGGCTGAGCCCCCAAAAATCATGTTGGTTACTTAGGGGTGTGTCAATTTAAATTTTTAAATGCATTAGGGGTAATCATATATATTCACTCGACTCTTTCCTAAGCACCTCTATGACTATTGTACTTTAACCATTTGTGTACCCATGGCGACGACCATGTTGGTACTGTACACAAAGGCGAAAAAAACAATGAGCAGGTGAGCTCTATTGCTAAAACTACTCCCCATTGTATTTTCTCTTCGGGTCCTAGACGGCCGATAGAAGGTCTTACGTCATTGATCATTTTCTATTTCTACTTTTCTATCTCATTCGGTTATGGTCCTCATTTCTAGATGTTTTCTATTGTTTCTTTTCAAAATTTTGTGCAGGGATGCGCCCTTATTTTTCTATTAATAAATGTTGCTAGGCATTTTCCTTGATATTTATGAATATTTAACCTATCTCGCAAAAAATTTGAGCAGGGATCGGCCCTTATTTCCAAGTTAATCCACACTTGTCCTAATATTTAAATTGTCCTTCAAAAAATTTGAGCAGGGATCTGTATTCTTAGTCCTAACCTATTTTTGACCAAAGTACTTCCAGCGACGGACCCGTGGAGAAGCCTCCACATTTCGGCCCGAAATCAGCTGCGCGATTGAAAAACCAGCATACCCACCAGTCTGAGCATCCCGAAGGTACCCCAAACCATGATATGCTGGATCTCAATTCCACGGTACTATCGTTCACAACCAATAAATAATATAATTGGACTCAATAAAAACTATTATTCAAAACTTGAAACTAGATAAAATTAAACCATTAAAAAAAACAACAAAACGCATTGATTGCATATAAAATTTATTAATTAAAACACTTCTTAAAAATTACAATAAGAATAAAAATAAATTACCAAATCCACGATGGCATAAAATCGAAAACTGAGAGCTTCTCTGTCTGCATATTACATGGTGGTACTGAAAAACAAGTTTTTCAAATGAATTTGTGATCAGTATTTATACTGATTTTGAATGCGCATTCATGCATGTGCTGTCACTCTATCCAATCAGAGTGCGAGAAATTTTGACTTAATTTTGCATACATCCATGAGTATATGCAATTATTTATTTGTCTTTAATTTCATTAATTTAATTAATTAATTATTTAATTTTTATTAATTTTAATTTTATAAAGTTTATAATTTAAATAATTTGAGTTATATTAATTTTTATTAATTTAAACATTTTTATCTTTAAATTTAATAAGTTACATAACCATTTAATTCTATAAATTTTACAATTTACATAATGCTAACTAATTTTATTATTTTGACGATTTAATTTTTATATTATTTAAATAATTTTCAACTAATTCTATTTTACATTTTATTATTTTTCTATCGAAATTTTTAAGTGTTGAATTTTTCTGTTAAATTTATTTATCTCTTTATTCTATTATACGGGGTTTATTGACTCTTAATGTGTGATGAAATTTATTTTATTTATTTTATATTAAACCTTGGTCATAAATTTTTTCAACTTTGCGGTTTTTGTGTTAGGTATTTTCGATCGATTAAAACAAACTCTCAGTTCTCGGTTTCAGCCCAACATTAGTACTGACCTTGGTTTTTATTTTCTTGTTTAATTTCTTTTGTCTCTTCCACTTTCTCATTTCTCATTTCTTTTTACTTCCGTTTTCTTTTTTGAGTTCCGTTTATCATGACGATCTTCCCACAAGTAATTTTATTTATTCATTTATAATTTGTCATTTAGGTATCCTCAACAGATGCAATTTCTTCAAGTTTTACTGGGCTATTGCTTGAAATTGTCATCATTAGTTTGAATTTCATCGTCTTCGCTGTCTGAGAATTCAATTAAACCTTTCATGTCAATTTTATTTGATTGTTACCATCTTTCAATTCGAATTTTTGTGATTCTTCACACTTTACAATGAAATCCCGTAAATAAGTTTCATATTTCATCATAATCATAATAATTTTAAAATCAATTATCAAAATCACCAAAATATATCCCTTTTTAAACCAAAACTCGAAATAATTCACTTAATAAAAAATAATTAAACAAACCAAAAATTTAAAACATATTGTCCGTGTCTGCGTGCGCACACATAAATAAAATATCAAAAAGAACGCGCACACAAAGGTGATAATTAACATCAGGATTGACCACCTCGAGAAGAAACAATTCCTTTTCTCAAATAATCTTTTTTAGTTTTACCTTACAATAATTATTAGTTCTATGATTTCTGAACTCTAACTTATGGGTTTTCTACAGTTTTCTTCTTGATACTCAACAATATATTCTACAATTTCTGGTCTGATTTGCCTCTCTATTTTTATCCTGTTAGGTAAAAATCTAATCATTTACTAAATCCCAAAAATTTAACAAAATTTGTTCAGCGATACCGATTCATTGGAGTCGGTGATTACTGATATAAACAGGTAGACTATCATCAAATTCTTTTGAATAATTAATAAACCAGTTAATTATTTTTTATTTTTGTAATACCTGACGAACTTTCATATACTTTTAATTATTTTATTCAATACCTTTTGCACAGCAAAATATTGTTTATATATAGTTATTATGAAAAATAAATGATATATAAATTGTTAAACAATAAAAATGACAAAAATTATGTAAAATCAAAGTATTATTAAATTTAACTTATTTTTTACCATTTCGAAATTTTAAAATTTTGTCTTTGTTTAAATAATATTTTACAATTTTTTAATTATTAAAATATTTCATGTTGTTATTTAATAATATATTTATGAAGATAATAGTGTTATGTTTAAAACTATTGTAATGAAACTTTTATCGCAGTATTAGGTTTTTTGATTCTCCAATGATTTTTAATAATTTAATAATATTGCAAAATGAATAATGTGTTTTAATAAAATTTTTAAATATTTTAGCATAAAATGAGATTTTTGTTTTACAATATTTTGAGTAACAAATTTATGAAGTCTCTACACTGCAATGCATACAGAATTCGGTTATTTAGTTCAAAAACTGTAGCAATAAGTGAAAAAGAAATAAATATTAATGGAAATTTGTATGATCGAGACAACTGGACAAATGTGACTCCTCATATCTTAAACAAATTGAATAGAAATCTACATACAAATCAGAGACACCCTCTCGGAATAATCACAGCAAGAATCAAGGAATTTTTTTATAACGTAAGTTCTGATTCACATAAGAAGTTCCGAATGAAATCGATTTGATCAGCAATATCGCAAGCCAACGGGATCGCCAATATTCAGCATTTATGACAACATTTCTCCGATTGTAACAGTGAAACAAAATTTCGATGATTTATTGATTGCGGAGGATCACATCTCCCGCCAGCTGACGGATACCTACTACATCAATTCTAGCACATTGTTGCGTTCCCACACGTCCGCACACGAGACCGACTTGATTCGGTCAGGATTGGATGCCTTTCTGATTGTCGGTGACGTTTATCGCCGGGATGAGATCGATATGGCGCATTATCCGGTGTTCCATCAGGTTGAGGGCGTCCGACTGTTCACCAAATATCAGGTATTCCCAACTAATTTAAAATTATTCGTGTAAACTAGAAAGTATTTAAAATATGGTACGACATGTATTATTACCAAAAAAGATCATTGACATAAATTGGTTGTCATGGAAATATAACTGACCTACAAGTTGTTGCCATGCTCATTTACAAACAGCACAAATAGGTTGGTATAGCAACATGGTTATTATATAAACATTTTTAAAAAGAAAGTAATTGATGCAAATCGGTTGCTATGGTAACGCATTGTACTAGTTAGCACAATTTCTATTGGTTGTTATGGAACCGATTGCATCATTTTGACTGATTATCAATAAATTATTCATTGGAAATTAAATAAATCGATCAATATTTACAGCTGTTCAAACAGTTCCCTGAAAGCGATCCCAGGTTTGATCAATTTATATTAGAAAAGCCATCATTGAGATTGAATACCGATTTACGGTCGGCTCATTCACAAGAACGACATGGTGAGATGACAGCGAGAACATTGGAGACGGAGCTGAAATTGACATTGGAAAAGCTAGCTGGTCATTTGTTTGGAAAAGGTATTCAGCATTTGTATAGCAATGAAAGGTAATTGATAAATCGGACAGAGATCAATTACCGCTGGGTGCCGGCTTATTTTCCATGGACTCATCCGTCATTTGAGCTGGAGATAGAGGTCGCTCCGGATGTCTGGATGGAGATGTTAGGCTGCGGAATCATTGAGCAGGACATGCTGGACAGATGTATTGATTGATTGATTGATTATCAGGCTTTCTCTTCAATCCATTTATATTTCCAGGTGGTGCTCACGATCGCGTTGGAATTGCCTTCGGACTTGGCCTGGAACGTTTGGCCATGAAACTGTTCGATATTCATGACATCCGGACATTCTGGAGCACCGACCAAGGCTTCCTGCACCAGTTCAACACTGACGACATTCACTCTCCAATCAAATACAAGGTAAATCTTTCCATTGGACAATCTCGTATTTTACTCCTGAATAAATCGACTACATAAAATCATTCCTCGGTATTTCATTAAAGTAAAATTAATTTCGAAATTCCCGCCAATAGTTCATTTAAACAAAAAATAAATGTTACATTTAAAATTATCCACTAATAATTCATTAAAACAAAATTATTTGAAAAATATTGCCTAATCAATAAAATCAATTTTTTAATAATTTTCAATAATAATCAAATAATTGATCAACAATTCAATAAATAACAAAATTTCATATAAACAAACAGTGGTGGAAAATAAATTTAATTGAATACAAATCGATAAACAATGGCAAAATATATAAAAATTTTAAATTAATAAAATACACAATTTAATTAGAAATTGGAAAACAAAAAATCGACATATTTCAGAGGAAACGGATATATGCGAATGGCAAATACAACACTATGTTATCAGTGTGCGGAAACCGAGCGATGAATGAGAAAATAATTAGATTGAGTCTTGTCAAAAAAAGTAAAAATGGCGACCACTTCATTTAAACAAAATATTACATAATTATTCACCTGTTTATATAATGACAAATGTATGTAAAACCCGATGTTTACGTAATAATGACGTGATCGGATACATAATGGCCACGCAAATTTGATTACGTCACCATTAATATAAAATAAAACATAAAATTTGGAAGAGTTATTAAAGGAATAGAAAAAAATAAACCAATTCAATTAAATGTGTACCAAAGTGACAATTTTTTTTGGAAATTTCACTTATTACTTGGAGTGCCGATAAAAGTAAAATTATTCTTGACAATATTGCTAGAAATTGTGGAGAAATTAAATAAAATATATTGAGTAGGAGGATGTCATTGTACAGAGAGTGTGGTACAGATTTTACAATTATAACCCACCATTTTGGTAGGCCGGACGTGATCTAATGCGGGGGAGGAAATTATTAAATTAGTGAAAGTATTGAATTGGAAATATATTTGTGAAAATTGATTATTTGAACATAGATAGAAGGGATTCAAAATTAAAACGAAAGGTAAATTCCAAAATTGTAATACTTAAGTAAATGTTTCGAAATATTGTGTACCTTATTTATTATTTTGATCTATAGTCTTACAAATATTGATACACCAACCGGCAATTGATTATCATCAAATGGCCATTGATTTGCCAATTTAATAATATGAATATTAACTTACCTATAATAAATGTGTGTGTGTGTCATAGCCAGAAGGGACATTCAATTAGCTAGGTGACATTAAATTGGCTATTACACTATAGAAAGATAGAAAAAATCGCTGTTAGAAGAAAATAAATAAATACATACAAACACGGTTCACAGAATTTATATAATAAAAAATACACACTATAGGACATTGATTGATCATGCGGACATTCAATTAGCTAAAAATTTTCAATTTAAAATTAATTAATTATAAACAAATATACAAGAATATGTCAGAAACTTCATCAGAATCGACTATTTCATTTCAAGAAATTCATAGATGAATTCTCTTCAATACATGGACGAACAAGAGATTCGTTAGTTCACGAGTAGACAATAGAATTTATAACAATATGCCAACAAATTGGGGTCCCAGTATCCAAAGATGAGCTAATCCATACTGCTGCTGGAATTTTGGACGAGCATTTAATGAAGTGGGTTTAAGAAAATAGGTGTTGAGAAATATTAAGTCCGCTACTTTGACAAAAGAAAATGTGAACAGGGAAAGAAATTCATTCCAAAGACAATTAAATTAGAGAGTTAGATCAATACTAAAAAATGATGATATTAACATAGTCAATATTTTTTGTGCAATATTCATACAGACAACATCTTTAGCAGCTTTCGATTGTTCAGAAACTGAAATGGGAAATTTTATTCAGTGGTAGATATATCAGAATGCCTGAATTGATAACAAGCTAAAAAGAAGCATATAATCAAAGAAAATTTAGTTGGAAAAGGAACAATAACAGCAAATGGCTCTTAATGTATTATTGTTTTCTTGCCGATGTTTCGCTCATTGTTGGACTTTCTTTTGTTCTCCTGAACAAAGAATGATGTTGTCCTTTTGTAGTCATTAGAACTGAACTTTTGATGACTTCTTTGTTCAGTATACTTTCATGAATTAAGATTTCTTTTTTCTAATCTCACATATCACTCATTGTTTATGATGATTTTAGTATGCCTGCTCCACCTAATAATGATAATCCCAATAGTATTAATGCAGATTTAAACCCTCCTCGTTGTTTACATATAATCTTTCTCATTTGTTACGATTTTTATTATTTAGTAACGATAACAAAGGTTTTTTGTGTTTATTCAATAAATGCTTTTTGGATTTACTGATTTTATTCCTGCCTTTGACTACTTTGAGTATAATATCAAGTAAATCATCGACAACAAAATTTGGAAATGAATACGAAATAGTCATTTTTTCACATGCTTGACAATGCTTTGAAAAACGGGAAACTACGACGATTTTTACTTCTTTGAGTTGTTTAATCTTCTTAGTTGGTTTAGGTTTTAGATTCTTTGAAATGAGATTCATTGACGGAAAATTTTCTGTAACAAGTTTTATTGGAGGTGAATAGCCTGTTTTTTGTAGAACTTTGATTTTAATACTCTTTATACTTTTTCTGTTTCATAAAAACTTTTAACTCGCGCTATCAAAATAATGTATAGTCATATATGGCAGTGGTCCGCAACCTTTTCTCATCTACGACACACTAAAATTCTTCCTAGAATTTCGCGGTACACCAAAAACTAAATTATATAGATATTAAATTCAAACACAAATTTTATAATGCATTTTTTATTTCAAAGAAAAGTACAAATATAACATACAAATATAACGCTGTCTTAATCATTTGTTAAGCGTTTGTTTTAATGAACACAAATGTTTCATTTTCGGCTCGACTTTCTTTACAGCGCTACCCGAAGTTCTTCCTTATTACCCTTTAATCATGATCACTTATCATTTTTAATTAATAATATAGTTGAAAAACTTTGGTCACATAAATATGTTGTCGAAAATGGAAGGAGAGTTAATATTACGTTTAGCAACAACAATAGCAACACAATTGCTCCATTGAATGCTATATAATTAAAAAAATCATCGGTTACTTTAAAAATTTCTTCACCAGTTGTTCGCTCTGGAATCTCTTTACAAAATAAATAATGTTCTTTAATGGAGCCCTCATCAAGAAAACGTTTAATAGCTATCAGCTGTGCTTTATTTTTAATATCAGTCGTTTTGTCGATATGAAGAACAATTTTTTCAGCCAATAAGAGTTTTCTAATCATTGTTTCTAAAATATCACTTGACATATCTTGAATTCGTCTTTTAACAATATTGACAGACAACGAAACTTTATTCACTTCCTTAACTTCACATGGCCGCAGGATAAGTCGAACAATTTAATGCTGGTTTAATAAGTGTTTCGCCGATAGTATGTGGTTTTTTTGATGTGCTATTAATTTTGCAATATGGTAACTAGCTTCGAAGGATTTTTCAGAAACTATAACGGTCGAATTCATAAATTTCTTCGTTTTTTAATTTTATTCTAAGCACCTCTTAAAATATTGTCGGTCTTCGTTGGGGCAGCTTGGGTGGTTTTAATTTACTGGGTACCATTGATTCGTTTGATAGCTGTTCGTCGCAAATAATGCACTGTGGCTTTAGAGCCATTTCATCACCACACCATGAGAATCCGTATTTAATATAGTCGTCGTCGTATTTTCTTTTCACTATCTTTTTTGGTTTTTATGTAACAATTGGCCTGGGTTCTTCTATACTCATACTTGAAGGTTCGTTTTTCCCACGTAAAAAGTTTTCCATATTTAAAGAAATACACTGCTACCAAATTAATTAGATTATTATGAAGCACTCACTACTTGAAACTGATCTAAAATAGAAATATAGAAAAATTAATTAATAATTAAGATTATTTTAAGTTAAAAAGAACATTACAGTCAAAGCTAAATACATACTGGATAGTTAGACATGTCTACATAAATTTGAATTTTCTTTCTCTTACATTTTTTTTACATTAAGAAGAATCCATTTTACATTTATCAGAAATAATTGCTATTTACACAAAATACTTTCGAAATTATTTTTAATCATAATATTATTAATAATAATCATTAAAGAATCATTAAAAACGATTGAATATAGATTTAAATTTTTAAAGTTTGATTGGCTACAAAAATAAGTTATTATGATTAAAATAATTATATTTATTACCGAGTTCTTAGTGGCTTAAAATTTATGAAAAAAATAAGCTAAAAATGTGAAAGTATAAACGCCTCAAAAATAAATATAAATATTAAAAAAAATTAAATACATTTTTAATTTAGATGAAAATTTAACGTTGATAAATTTAAATAAAAACCCAAGATTAATTAAATAATTATATAAATAGACTAAAAATAACAAATTAATTATAATTTAGATTTATTTATAAATTTGAAAATTTTAACATATTTTTAAATTTTAAAATGACAATACATTACACACCTGGATCGGGCTCACGATACAAACGCGGAATATGTTCTTTTTTTAAGAATTCATTAGAATTGGTGTGTATTTTCTTTGGAATTGGGATTTGTCGAATTGATTATTTTTGTTTTCGAATTTTGGATTTATTTTCGTTTTAAAAGTTTGTTTTAAAGAACATTTTTGGAACAAGATTTGAATATTAAAGTTTCAAAGAAAGAATGGGTCCAGCTTATGATTATGAAGTAGATAAACTGGGGTTGGATTTAAAGAGTTTTTCTATTTGGTCAGATTATATGAAATTTTTAAAATAAACTCAATATGCTGAAAGTCAAAAGATAATTGCCACACGTCGAATCTATCATCGGGCTATCGTTACGCCATTTCTTCGTATTGAGACAATTTGGAGAGATTATAATGCTTTCGAAACTTTTATTAATAGCGTCATCGCTAAGAGATTTATAGAAGAGATGAGCCGGGATCATATGAACGCAAGGCGATCTACAGGAGAATTTGGAGCTTTGATTTCAAAAGATTGTCAAACTCGAGAACATGTTTTGTTGATTTATGAACTTGGAGTCAATCAAATGATAAATAATAAAAATAAAGAATTTTCTCATTTTGATTTATTCACCGTTTTCTCATTTTGAAACTTTGGATCTCATTTCCATAACAACCACATAAAGATTTATATGTTGAGCTAGAGTTCATAATATATATCAACGGTGGGCAAATGCGGCTCTTTGATAATTGAATTTTTGATAATTGAATTTGAAAATTGAATTCGATTTTTTTATTTTGAAATTTTTTCAACTGAATTTTTAAAAAAAAATTTTTTGTTGCAATTGTATTTTCATGGTTAGTTCATTTTTACCTGTGTCACAAAATAGGTGTAAACAGAATTAAAATTTATAGTGTCATTCGATGGCGGTATTTAGAATCAAAATTTAATATTTCCTTATTACATTCTACCTTGTTTGATTCTTTTTATAAGCAATATTTAAATAATACATGTCTCACTACACTATATACCAGGGGTGGGCAAGTGCGGCTCTTTGATGAGCCATGTGGCTCTCTAGGACCTCATGCGTGCCCACCCCTGATATATATATTTTAAGTTTTGATTTATCGACAATTATTTCGAACGTCTAGAACAGTTCAATAATTTGTACGATATTAATCTAATTTCCGTTTAGCCAATAAGCGTTTTCCCGCCTGTTTTCATGGATATTTCCTTCTGGCTTCCTGATCCACAGATGAAAGACTTTCACGACAACGATTTCTATGAACTCGTTAGTTCGATCGCTGGGGATGTCGTTGAACGAGTGGAAATACTGGATAAATTCGAAGACAAGAAAAGGCAGCGGAAAAGTCATTGTTACCGAATCGTGTACCGTCACATGTCGAGGAACTTGACACAAAAAGAGATCAATATTATACACGACAAAATTACCCAGGAAATTCAAATCCAATTGTGCTGTATTGTCCGCTAATCAATATTTCTGTTTATCTTGATATTGATTTCCAATATTTTTTTCACTTTTGTTTGGTATTTATTGTAATTGTTTATTAAGTTCCAACTGAAGGTTCGCCGTGATACCGATCTAATGGAGAAATTCACAAACTGACAGCGCCAGGTGCAAATCGCTCTGCATCATCATCTGAATGCCAAAGAGGAATGTATTGATTTTGCACAGAAAATCCACATATATATAATTTATTAAAAAGAGAGCTTGAAAACTATAAATCAGTAATATATCGATGTTTTTTTGATACTCACAAATTTTCGGCACTGCCTTTTACAAGTGAATATAATCTAATTTTGTCGAAAATACTAAGCGTGTTTTAAGTATGTTGACAGTGGTACAATGGTGCGAAAATTTTGCTATTCAAATTCAAAAGTAACCTGAGTTATTCTAGCCTTATAAATGCGAACCAAAGAGCTTTGTCGTTGTTAAACATGGAATTGCATATGTTGCTTTTTAGAATCATTCCTAATTGAGAACACATTAAACTTGTTATTCAATGAAAATTGTCGAGATCGCTGGAGATTTGGTCATAGTATTGACTGAATTGGTGATAATTCCCCAAGTTTTACAAAATATAAGAAATAACTGTTTCCATATTACACTACATGCAGAGGGCAGCCAATTTCTGGCCGGAAACTTTTATCTGATTGAACGAATCTACACCACATTTGCCTTCATTGTACGCAATAAAAGTGTCAGGATTTTCTTTCCGTCATTTCGAATCGGAATGTGATTTTGCAAATTAGACAAACAGCTTTATGTCATATTTTGAGTGGTTCTTCATTTGTTCGTTGATCATAGGCAACTTGAGCCGATTTTGGAGAGGATTCACAACTAAATTTGTATGTTTTTTTAAAGGTGATTGGTAAAAGAGTTGTAGCTTTTGTTCAAGTATCCATCTATGATATGAAGAACCACATATTCAGCTAGCAGCTGATCAGGTAGACGCCTGTGATCCTTAGTAAAATAAGGAAATATGTTGCAGTTAGGAAGAAAAAATTTATGCTAAATTTCTTAGAATTATTAGCGTATATTCTCAGCGTGTTTTTGTTGGAAAACCGTTTGTTGATTGTTGTAATTTCCCAGAGGTTATAATATTTTTGACAATTCTCGTTGAAGGGATTCCACAAATTGGAAGGTAATGTAAACATGTCGGACACCAATTTTTCAATGAGACACTGTCAAATTGTATCTCGTTCATTGTATTTTAGGTTTACACTGCTTGACCAAAAATGTTTTTCGCCAATAATGCATTCCATATAACAGGTCAATAAACTCATCAAGGTCATTCCATTACTTTTCAAGATTGAACGTGGCTTCCGTTACTGTGCAACTTTTTTACCTGGCGTAGTATTGGTTCATAAATGAAGGCCTGTAATTCACTTACTACAAAATTCTTTTACACTATTTGCTGACAGTTGATGTAGGTCTTCTCCAAACACGAAAAATATTATGATTTCGAGCACAAACCAGAGTAAAGTATTTCCATTCTGTGCCATTGTTTCAAAACCTGTAGCATAATGTTTTGGTAATAGTCTAAATCAGGGGTAGTAAACCTTTTCATACCTACCGCTCACTTTTTCACCTCGGTTGATTATAAAATATTCTTACCGCTCACATGTTCTACAGTATTGATAATTGATAAAGTATGAAGGTTTAAATAATTTATAAAGTAGAATTACAGAATATTAAAGCATAGAAATACTTGGTAGAGAAATACGTATAACAACTTACTACATCATAACAAAATATCTTATATACACAGTATCACACGTCCTTTACTTGAAAACTAATGATAAAACACATATTTCTATATTAATTTATTAATACTTTGAAATACATAGAAATATAAATTCTATTGTAATTAAATATAATTAACTAATTGAATTATTAATGGGATCCTTGAGGCTAATTCTCCGAAGTTAAATATTTAAAATCTGGTTCTAGTTTTTTAGGAAATAAGCGAAGGTCTTCGCTTTCAGAAATATTCAGGTGGTTTCTTTCTTTGGTAATAATATGGTTAACAGCACTAAAGCCTGATTCTACTAGATATGAAGTAGGAAAAGGTATCAATAAATTAAATACGGGTTTCCACATATTTGGATATAAGAGAGGTATATTTTTATTTTGTCATAAGCTTTCATATCCACTATTGACGAAATTCTGTTTACTTTCTTCATCATATTTGATTTCTAAGAGTTCTTCTCGACACTTTGCATCAGCATCCTTAACAAGAGCTGTAAATGGATTTTTCATCCAGTCGTAAACCTTTAAGCTCAACATATCTTCAAATCATTTTTTCATGTCAGATTTAAGTTCATTAAGGTGGCTACTGAAATTTTCAATATCCTCTGAAGTTACATCACATTTTTTAGATTATAATTCAGGAAAATGATAAAATTCTCTATTTAATAGATTATGACGGAAAAGTTCAAGTTTGTCAATAAATAATGGCACAATACTTTGGGAACTTATAATAATTTTATTAGTGCTTTGCAGTTGTAAATTAATATCAGATTAAATCTCATGAAAATATCTGCCAAATAAAAGGCATCCTTTTTGTTAATAGTTAATTGTTGGCAGAGAGTGGTATCAAAGTTTTATTCAGTTGAGTTTAATTTCATTTGAAAATTTTGAATACTTTCTTTATTATTAATCCAAATACGGACTGACGGTAACAATTTGAAGATTCCCTACTCCTCTCTAAAAAATGCTTAATTCTAAACAAGCTGTTACGCTAAATGAGAAACGGGCCAATGAGCATATAGCATGGGCATTTTTGGGTATTCTTATTACCATTAACAATATTCCTTTTCATTCCTGTAAACTAAATGAAATCCTCGAAAAACCAACTATCAAACCTATACTTATCATCCATTCCATTCAAACAAAACATCAAACATTTCCAAATTATTCAATAAAATTTTAAACATTCACATGCAGCCTCAAATTCTTTTCTAACGTTTAAACAAAAAAAAATATCAAAATATATTTCAAATCTATTTAAAAAAATATCTTGGTAATGTTTGTTTGTTAGAAGAATATTTCTGAATTAATCAATTGTTGCGCAGTTGGCCGCTTGGAGGCATTCCTATCTACCATTTTTTCCACAATGCTTTCAAACTTTTTCTGTTTTGATTCTGGTACCATTAGATCGAGATCTACTTTTTTCTTTCTCACAATTTCCTTAAGGTGACTCGTATTTTCTCCTAGAATAAATGGCACAATAATTTTGATAATAAATATGGAAGTTGAATTTAACTAATTTCCGGAGCCTTTAGGATAAGGTGAAATGTGTAAATGGAACATAAATTTGAAGCTAATAGCTTGGAATAACTATTACAATATATATTATCAACATAAATTATATATCATAATTATCCATTAATTTAATAATAAATTATATTTAAACATGTTGAGGATATCAAAATAATAATAAATATCGAAATAATCCCCTACTAAATTTACAAGGATATTGACAGAAAAATATTACTTCCCAAACTCAAAATTTCCCCAAATTATAAAATTTACCATAAACAAATTTCCCAAATTTCCCAACTTACAAATGGGGTAAATAGGTCAAGCTATTTTATTATAAAATAAATTTTTACGTGTAAAAGTGTAGGGGTATTTATTGTAGGAAATAATCAAGACAGCATATTCATTTTCTACTAAATTTACAAGGATATTTAAAGGAAAATATTACTTCCCTAATTATTTGTTATGTTTTTATTCACTGTCTTTTCGTGTAGAATACGAACTTAATTCTATAATATAAGCTTATCTATGTTTGATAATATATGAAAGTTGTTAAATTATGGCATTTATTGATGATGTTATTCATTGTCTTGCCAAATGTTAAGCATACGATTTTAATTATATATTACAAGTTTGTCTATGTTTTATAATATATGGATAATGTTATATTATGGCGTGACCTACATTTGATTTAGAAACTTTGGAGCTATAGCAACCATGCATTTATATATAACCTATATTTTCATGACCTACTTAAAATCTTGAGTCAACCTACAAATATTTTAGGAGGAATACTGTGGCAGAAGTGACCAGTTTTGGCGGTAACCAATCCATCTACTCAACTATTAGTTAATATTATTTAACATTATAATATTTAATTAATATTAAATTATTTATAATCTACAAATTTGTTATATTATACAAAACGATAAAATTCAAATAACAAGATGTCTAACAAAGTTTAGAAAATATGTAGATTATTAAACTTAATTTCTTTGTAGTCATTCAGGAGTCGATCCACAATTTTCAGTCAGAAGATTTCTTTGTGAATTGTGTGGAAGTAAATTCTTGAAACAAGTACACCAAAACGCAACCCTTTGAGATGTTGGTGCTCACTGTCTGCAAATAATTCGGTTATTGTGAGTTTATTCGTGTAGAGCGAGTACAAAGAGTTTGTTACGCAACATCGCCTTCTTCGCATCCTAAATGCTCTTAGATACTTTTTTTAGGGTGCAACCAGCGTGAATGGTCGAGTTTACCAGGAAACAATATGAAAACACAGCGCGAGTTAACTCGATTGGAGCATGTAGGACACACTTTTATTTTACGAATATATACGGTTGGAGCAACAAAAGAGTTAAATAAGATCCAAAAAATTGAGATTTGCTTTGATTTTAATATCAATATAAATTTTTATGTTAAATTCTATGTAATCAAATGATTTATTCTCATTTTTTTCAATTCTCATTTTTTTTCTATTCTCATTTTTTTCAATTTTAAATTATCTTTTAAAATTTATAATAAAAAGTTAGTCATTTTTTTATTTAATTTATTTATTTATTAAATTCCAGTCTTTGTATATTATATTTTAACACTGTTTTCTTTTTGATTTCAAGAAAATGGCCTACTTCGTAAAATTCATGACAACCTTCCGTTGCGCCAATAAACCTTTTTATCATCTATGGTCTTCCTATATAAAGGTTTTATAAATTAACTAAAGTTTTATGAGAAACTTACACATTTCTATGTATTACTTGAGCTAGGAATAATTAATTTCGAAGAATCATCTGATATATACTTATACATACTTATATTTCGTTTTCAAGTATAACTGTGTATTTTTTAAAAAATTTGTGAACTATGTTTGTGTGTATTTATTTATTTTTCTTCCGACAGCAATTATTTATATCTTTATTATAGTATCAGAGCTCATTTAATGTTGCTGGTCTGATTCAATGTCAGTTCTGACCTTTATATTATTAAAAACTAAATCAATGTCATTTAGAAGCTTATCAATTGCCGGTTGGTATATGATCCGGATCATTAGTTTACATTTCTTAGGTTTTAGGTTATTTGTCTATTGAAACTTGCGAATCAACCGGAAATTATACTTGTTATATCAAGGAATTCAAAATCATTTAAAGATATTTACAACTAGCTTTTCACTGTATAAATTGCTCAAGCTTCTCTTTACTACTCACTAACTTAATAAATGCTTTTCCGAAATTTTCTGAATATATTTAATTTATTAATCTATTACCACTGAACAATAAAATTATAAAATAAAACATGAACTCACCGGTCATTATATTATAAATTGTAACTCCTAAAGAATAAATATCTGCAGGAAATGAGTAAGGTTTATTTTTATTAATCTCTGGTGCCATAAAGAAAGGAGTGCCACAAAATGTCATTGCAAGTTGTGTCCTGTCATTTGTGTCCACCAACAGCCGACCCAATCCAAAATCTGCCAATTTTACATTATTCTTCTCATCTATGAGCACATTAGCTGCTGCTTTTTGAAATAAAAATAAATATTAATAATAAATTAATAATCACGTTTTATATCTCGATGAATAATTCTCTTTCCGTGTAAAAATGCAACTCCACTGATCATTTGCTTACTATAATGTATGACCTCATCAAACGGAAGAAATCTTTCACGCTTGACCTTCTCATCCAAAGATACCTTAAAGATATAAACCCTATTTAAAGTTACAATTAATATAATGATGGCTAAAAATACATTAGAATTTTTCGATATTACTCTCAGTGACAAACCTCATTCAAATGAGCAAATTGACAGTTAGAAAGTGAGTTGGAATAGAAGTCACATAACCTTTGCATTTTTAAAAGTGACTATGCAATTAGATGTTGAAGGAGAATGTAAACTCCACTTTCGAATTATATTTGAATTTAAAGAAACCAAAAGAAAACCTTTGATGTCTTTCTATATCCCCTCTCATCATTTATCTACTCATAAAATATGATTAAAAACAATACGGATCAGAAATGAATAAAGAAATAGGAAAAAGTAGAATCTGAGAAAATACGGATGGGTAAGATAAGCAAAATAATTTATTTAAATAGGATTAAGCGTAAAATAAGCCATTATTAACATATGGGAAAGAGATTTGGCATTGGACGAAATAGGAATAAAAGCTTAGCAGGATTCTATGTCACGATTGTAGACTAAGCATTATCAAGTAAACGCCTGATACTATGTATAAAGGCAACATGGACATGTTCCACAGAAAATCAAGTCAAACACGTCATTATACAACTTATTATTGAAAATAATTTAGCCTGACTCACTCCTGACACATATTCCATGAACACGTACAAATCCTCAGATTTTTTAATGACCCCAAAATATTGGATGATGTTCTCATGCTGTAAAATGTCGACATATTGGTTAATATCGTTCTCAATGAATCTCAAATGTAGCATCTTGTCTTTTCCGATGAACTTTATGGCGAATTCTCTGGAAATGTTTGATCCCTTGCACCTGAAAACCGTACCAAACGCGCCTTGTCCAATTACTTCACCGTTTGAGAATGTTTTTGATTTTAGGGCTAAAATAAAATACCGAAATGTTAAAGGAAAATCGGAGATGAAAATTGCAATTTATTCATCAGAAATTTTTAGCAAAGGATTTTTTATTTTCTTTCATAATTTTCCTAATATTATCCGATAATTTGAATAACCTTGTGCTTGCTAATGGCGGTTTCTGAAGAAGTTGAAATACCACCTTATTATTGCCACAACATTAATGGTGTCATGTTTGCGATGAGGATGAGCGCATTGGTGACATAAAGATTCGCAAGAGAATTGAATAGCCGACCTAAGGAGACCATTTGCCAAACATTTTCTAAAACTACAACAAAATATATGACGGTAAAAGAATACGAATATAAAAGATATTGGATTAATTTAGACAATGAAAACTTAGGTAAATGAAGTGCAAATATTTCCAAAAGAATACAGTTGCTCACCTTATAATACTGTGAACGAGTTAAGATGAAAAAAATGATGAAAGAAGCTTTGAATTCCAGTCCCGATTGCGTTAGAAAGAACATCTAATATTTATAAATTTACTAATATTTGATCCCTATAAACGTAAATATTAATTTTGACGAAGAACAAATACCTACGATATCGAATCTTCAAATAAGCCGAAGGGCAAATATTTGATAAGAGACTAGAAGAACTAGGTCACACTTTCATCCTAAAAGACTCGAAAATAAATATCTATTCTATATTAATAGAATCACACATGCCCACTACAGCTCACTTTTGTTAATGGCATTGCTAGACGAGAAATTTCTTTGGGATTAAGTCTACTGAAACCGTCGAAGGAATATCAAGCACTTGTGGCTTTTCATATAGTTCCTAAATTTACAACTTATAGTCATAATACTCGTATGAAATAAAGCTTTAACCTCGTTGTACAGGACTTGTTTTTATACAAATGGCAAATATTTAATTTTTTGAAATTAACAATTTGTTATAATTATTAAAAAATTATTCGAGACACAAAATATCAATTATATTTTATTTTGAATAACACATTCCACTATAAAAATCTTTTTAAAAAGGATTAATAATAATAATAATAATAATAATAATAATAATAATAATAATAATAATAATAATAATAATAATAATAATAATAATAATAATAATAATAATAATAATAATAATAATAATAATAATAATAATAATAATAATAATAATAATAATAATAATAATAATAATAATAATAATAATAATAATAATAATAATAATAATAATAATAATAATAATAATAATAATAATAATAATATTGTCATTATTACTATAATAGTATGAAAATTTCTATTGTCATTAATATTCTTGAAAAATCGATTAAAACAAGAATAAATTCAAATTCAAATGTCACAATATTAATTCACTACATCACTTTATTTAACTTTTGAAATAAAATTTATATTTAGTTGCTTTCTGAAACAACTGATAAAAATTGAGTAACTTACAAGTAGGGCAAAGTCTATGATCACATGGCAGTTGACATTGGAGTCCCATTGTTGAGATCTAGAGGAAATAATGATAATAAAAGTGGAACATGATTAGAATTTGGAATTATATTTACAAAATTGGGAAAAAATCTCAAAGGATTGAAAAGACACCTCAAGATCTAAATGGCGCAAAAGGCTTTGCCTTCATAATTTTAATGGTGTTACATGTCGTGCCGGAAGGAATTCTTAATTTCATTAATTTATTATTATTCTATTTGTCTTATTATATCATTGATACAACTTTATAAATTATATTTATGTTTAAAATAATGTGTTGGTAAACACAATTTATATATGTAGCATGGATGACAAAACTCTCAAATCTTTGTGTGAATGATTAACTAGATTAATCATTACGGTCTACCAGAGAAATTATTTTAAATATCAAGAGTGCTTTCAACTGCAATCTATTTATTTTATTTCAAGACAAACAAAATTAGTAAAATATAAGTTTATATACCTACAAATAACACAAAAATTGGGCAACTTCCAATAGTTACGCGGTTGACGTCCTTGCCATCGGTGATATATAGCAATAATTGCGATTATTAATAATAATATCAATGATACGTTTTGTTCATATTTCAGTAAAATATTATGTTATAATTTACATTATTATTGAATTTATAGCGATCAGATAAAATATGTTACATTGAGATAGAGAAATAATCGGATTTTACAGAGTGACATGGCGGGAGTGAATGAAAGAAATAAATATGATATAGACATTTAAAAAAAACCAGGGAAGGATTTGCATGTCCTTCTTCTTCAGTTCTATTATAATGCTCATGGTAAATAGTGTCTTAGTACTTTTGGCACTGCATAACTGAGTAATTACCTTCTCTTCGACCATCAATCTACGTAACCAATGTGATTACTTTGATATAAGGTATCTAGCATAATATATTCACTTAACCAGACCAAATATTGTAAAAGTTAGGAGTTCCATAAAGAATGACACCCATTTGTAATAAAATTAGATAAAAATTAATAAGTGGAGGTTTTAGTAATTATTAGCAAAGCTATAAAATTTACTAATTTCTCTAAATGGATGTTTTCTAGATTCTCTGGATCTCTCTGTTCTCCTCCATCTGTTATTCTGTCTTCTAATACATTTAACTGTCCATTTGTCATTGTCTGAAATAGAATGAATGAAAGTTTAACAATAATAATTAGGTTAAAAGCCTTCAGATTTATATAGTATGTATATGCAATATATGTATATAGTGTTATGCAATTTCTCACTCACCAATTCATTTACTGAATTGCTCATCATCTATGTATTTTGGAAATTTATTTTAGCCATTTTACAAATAACTTTCAGGTAAGATGTCAAATTTTAAGTAAATTTTAAGACTTGAATTTTGATCCATATAGATATGAGATCATTATTATTCAAGTTACTTTTCATATATTATTCATATTACTTTTAATCAACAGTATAATTATAAATTATTTTTAATTAATTTTCAGGGTTTATTTTAGGAATTTTATGACATTTATCTTTAAGTATTTTGGAATTATTTCGAAAAAATCTGAGTCAGATATTTATTTTAATTATAATTAAATAAATCAATCACCAAAAATAAGTATTTTCTAAACATTTTGGGAAAAACGCCGAATATGAATAAAATGATTTTTTTAATTTTTGTATTTTTTTTCTAAGCTCAATATGAAGGGCTTCTTTCAGGAAATCAAATCTGGATTGAAAAGACCTGAAACAAATTCATCTGCTCTTGATATTTTCATTAAAAATATATTTTAAAATTTTCAGTGATCTTTTTTTTCTAAAAATTGTCTAAAATAAAGTTATTATAGAAACGTATCTCAGCGGTGCATTTCTACGAATCAAAAGTTTGTATGTGTTTTTTAGTATGTGTTGCACTTGTGTGCAGTTTTTAATTTTTCTTCCACTTTTCAGATTTCTATAGTATAAGATGTATCTCACTGAACTATAAATGAGAACATCAACGTGAAATCAAAGTAAGTATGTATGTTTCTATAATGTAAGATTATTGATTTTTTTTATATTATAGGAAACGGTTCTCAGTGGTGTTTGGTGTATGTGGAGTGGATCCCACCACCTATATGTATTACATAAAGGTCCGGCGGCTAATAGTGACATGATCATACACAATATAATGCAATCATCATGGCTATTTTGAAACATGGTGAGTTCAGACATTATATACATAGAAATAGTGCCTCTAATTAAAGTCATTCATACCCTGTTTTCGACCCTTCTATTTTTTTGTATTATCTACTAATGTGTTTTTTATATGATGAAGAACTTCAAATTGATGTCCACAAGAATGAATTGTGACACTCTTTCAGTTGCTGATATTAGAATTCAGAGTGTATGGTGTGAGCGTTGCTTTAAATGGTTTTAGATTAGATGATACTTTTGAGAAACATCAGGATTTGTGTTATATAAAATAGTTAGGGGACACTTTATATACTTTGCCTTTAGATAATGCTAGGTATTTAAAATGCTAGGTATTGGTCTAAAATTGCTTTTCTCTTTTCGTAGTATATTCCAATTTGGAAGCTGTTTTTATTCACGGACGTTAAATATTATCAACAACACTCGTCTATTTCTGCCATTTTATAATTAATTATTAATTTTACTGGGGAAAAATCGTATAAAGGTTTTATGGTTTAAGCTCTATTGAAGAGTTAATAATAGAAATTAATGTCAATGTTGTTTTATATTATTATTAGCTCATTAGTAATAGTATTATTAGTAATAATACAATAACATTAATTAAAACAATCAAATTTAATATAAATAATAAAAGTAAAAAGTGATTTAAATATAATGAAAAATATAATTAAATTATATAAAAGTAAAAAATAAAAAATTTACTTAAAAATATTATTAAAATTATTAAAAATTAAATTAATTTAAGTAAAAATAATTCAAAATCCTTTATTAACACTAAAAACTTATTTAATTAATTAAAAAAATAAGGTAAAAAATAAATAAATAAATATTAGTATAAATTTTAGTAAAAATAAATAAATAAAAATTAAATGAATTTAAATAAAATAAATAATTTAAAAAGTAATTAAGTCATAAGTTGTTGGCAAAATTTTTTCAAATTTTGAATTTACAAAATTTATTTTTGGATATTTTTTTAAATTTAAAATAAGTTTTTATAATGTTTAACTTAAATTTATTTTTATATTATTCACACACATTTTATTTTATTAATGCATTCTGGGAAAAATTGGTGAATATTGTAAGATGATATAATAATTTCCAAAGAATTACTTACATAACCAGGTCACTAGACCTTGATATCTATTGAATGATGTGGGAATGCTTGTATAACTAAATTAAGTAAGTATGTTTGTCTTCTGTGTCAACAGTATCACTTAAACTAATAATTCTCCCTTTTGTAGATTACGCAATTCAATGTACTATATATAGTATAACGATTGTGTGTTCCGTTTAGATTTTTGTAGTGAATAAATATTTCTGTGAAACTATGTCTTTTTCTAACAAATATATTTATGATAATACTTTAAGGCTTTTATATTGACTTTTTAAAGTATCTCTCTCCAAATTTGTAAATTATCGAGCTAACGGGAAACAGATTAAAATAAAATTAGTCTTCATCGTTTACTATTTATCTTTATTTTCTGGACAACTCATATTTAAAAAAAATTGAATTTACCAGTGTCTTCGGCATTTAATTTTAAATCTTTGTCTGGCCTTTTTTAAAACCATGACACAGGTAAGTTTGTTTTTTCTATAATATAATCTCATTGATTTAATTCCATGTAAACAAATGTAGAACAAATTTGCTGTTTAACTAAAAAGAACTTTATTTTTTATAAATGTGAAGGTCTGGGATTTGTTAAAATTAGTTGTGATTTTGAGTGATATCAGTGATTTAAATATTTTATCAGTTTTGATTGTTATTTTTGTACTATCAATAACATTTTAATATTTTGTTGGGATTGTTATACAAATCCCAAAAAAATGAAAAAGTAAAATTTGATAAAAGCAAAGTCGAAAATTTGTGATACATAGAAAATTAACTTTTGATCTTTTGTTACAATGCAAATAAATGAAATATCAGTAAAAGTTATCGTTGTAAACCGGGCCGGCCATAGGCACAGGCAGTTGCCTATGACGCCAAATTTGGGGGTCCTATTTTAACCAAAAAATGTGTTTCGTGTTTTTCACTTTTTTAACCTTTATTTTCAATGTAAGCTGTTGCATTTTCATTACTTTCGAATTAAAGACAGTTGCTTATAACTTATAATATTTCTAACATGCTACTTTTACCTCAACCAAGTGTTTATAATTAGATTCACATTTCGTCTTTTTAAAAGATGAAATGATTATCATTCAGAACTTAAGAATATTCTCATAATAAGTTATATCGACTAAATTTTTTAAATGTTTCAAATTTAATTAATCATAATTTATATTGATGACTAGTGAGAGTTATTATTAAAACGATTTTGCAACAAAAACACAGACAGTATTAATATTTGATCAGTTAAAAAACAAAACAAACGATATTGAAATAAATTAACTATCCTTTAAAATCTGTAGTAATTTTAAATTTTAATCAATTTTCTTAGTTATATCTAATTGATAAATATTAAAAAATAATATCAAACCATATGAAACGTCAGAAGTTATGGGGTGCTCAATCGCGTCAGAAAAGAACGTTGTATGAAAAAGCAAACAAGATGGCTTTCCAGGTATTTAGAGAAAGCCAAAACTACTCGAGTTGTTAATGTTGATGCCAGTGTGGCCAGTCATCAGCTAGAACTTCAGAAACCGCAACACTCAATGTTAATAGTGAAGATGTTGCTAAAAATGAAACGGAAGTAGGTCTTACTGTCACTGAAGATGAACTAATAAGTCGATCTGCCTCTAATTCCTATTCAAAAACATCTTCAATAACAGAAAACAATGAAAAAGCAGCATTGGAAGAAATTCGATTTGATTTTGACGATCCAATCAATTGGCCAAATGAAATAGATGATGCCACTCGAGTAGCACTTGTAAAGAAAGTCCCAGTAAGAATCACAGAATATGATTTTCTTAAAAATAAAGCTCAAAACCATCGTCGTTTTAGGGAACTCACGAATGGAGAAGAAGTATAGAGAACATGGTTAGTTTATTCCAAAAATAGCGATGCCGCCTACTATTTATTTTGTAAATTGTTTTCAATATAGTGACAGAAGATGGATATAGCGACTGAAAAATATTTTATGCCATTTATCGAGTCACGAGGGGTCTCCAAAGCATTGTGAGAGCGTTAGCAGGTAGTCTAAATTGAAAATGAGGTTAAACGAAGGTCTAACTATTGACAAACAAAATCAGAGGATAATAACTGCTGAAACTGTACAGTGGCGAAACGTCTTTAAAAGATTACTCTCAATCATTCAATTTTTAACTCAACACAACCTGACTTTTGGGGCTCATCAAAAAAAGTTAATCAGATAGACAATGGTAACTTGCCTTAGTAGAACGTTTAGGAAAGTTCGATCCAGTTTTGAAAGAACACTTAAGACGAATCACGCCGGATTAAATCCATGACTATTATCTTGGAAAAAGAATCCAAAATGAATTAATTACTCTAATCATTAGAGTCTAATGACTGACAAAGTTAAAGAAACAATTTTAGATTCTGCTTGACAGGCTACATATTTCTCTATTATTCTTGATTACACTCTTGATGAGAGTCATAAAAAGCAGATGTTAATCACAATACGCTTTGTAGATATTAATAAATATGTTTCTATACGCGAGCATTTCGTCGGTTTTATTGTAGTCGAAGATTCAATAAACCAGAATCTTACCAATGCCTTTTTTGGAAGAATAGCTAAAATGCAATCTTTCTATCACTAACTGCAAAGGGCAAGGATATGACAATATAGCCAACATGAAAGGTAAGAATTCCGCCGTCCAGCGAAGAATGCTTGATATGAATCCACTTGCACTCTTTGTTCCTTGTGGTTGCCATAGTGTAAATCTTGTTGGTGGCGATGTCCCAAAATCTACTGGTGGTGCATTCTCTTTTTTTGGTTTAATTCATAAGATTAATGTTTTTTTCTCTGCATCCACAGGTCGTTGGAAAGTACTGAAGCAACAAGTTTCTCGGCTTACTGTGAAGTCATTATCTGAAACCAGCTGGGAGTAAAGAATTGAAAGTATAGTACCAATACGATATCAACTAGGCGAGGTTTATGATACTCTGTTTGAACTGTTAGAAAAAGAAAATGAATCTTTCGCTCGACACAAGGCAGCTGCACTAGCTAATGCTCTGAAGTACTTCAAGTTTGTCTTTTCTTTGGTTGTACGACATGATATTCTTCACCGAATAAACATCATCAGCAAGCTTATACAAGATTCTAAAATAGAACTATTCGCTGTTGTAAGACTTATAGAAGAAACCACAGTCTTTTTTAAACATTACAGAGAAACTGTCAAGACTAACACATCCTACTCACTTGTGGCGACAGTTGAGACGTTGATGGATATAAATTATGTAATGAATTAATATCAATATCTTGCATTTTGCCAGAGTAAAAAAACTCTTTTGGAAGTTTTTATATTTTTAAAATCAAACCATTGCTTGGAACCCTTTTCAAACACACCTATTGCAATCCACATTTTGGTAACTATTCCAGTCAGTGTGGAAACTTGCGAAAGAAACTTTTCAAAGTTAAAATTAATAAAAACATACCTCCGAGCCTCTATGACACAGGAAAGACTTACTGCTCTAGCTATCCTATCTATTGAGAAAAACGTAGCCAAAACATTAGATTACGGAAATATTATAAGCAATTTTGCAAGTGTTAAAGCAAGGAAGATATTTTTAATGTAAAAACATAATTCTAAAGATTAGAATAGATGGAACATTTCAAAGGTACATAAATATTTGTAATAAAATTAGCAAAAATAAAAAATTCGTCTTACGTCAGTAAATATTTTTAATAGCTTTTGTTCTTTACTAGGTAATTGAATTTTTTCGGTAAAGTAAGTGTTTTACGATTTCCCAACAAATTTATATTAACAAGTGCTGACTATACTTAAAAAATTTATAATAATAAATAACTCAGTTAAAGTACAATATTGGTAATGTTCTGGGCATCTATGCGGTAGTTCATCATTCAATTGTAACGTGTCAGGCGTGAGGTATTGTGGGGTCAGTCTGGTCAGAGGGCGCCAAAATGTATGCTTTGCCTAGGGGCGCTATTGTGGATTGGTTTGCTCAGACTGTAAAATTTCTATTTCGATAAAATTTGAATAAAAATTGCAGAAACATGTCCTGGAAATTAAATAAAGTTAATAAATTGGTTAATTTTGTTTTTATAATTGTCTAGCTATTTTACTTTCTTTTCAAATCTAGACCTTGTAGGGCCTATTTAGGTAAGAGGACATTAAGAGAACTGTAAATAAATAATTATTTTTACTTCTTTCAAGAGTTCAATTATTTCTTGGCTTTTACTTTTTTTAGCGAGTTTCATCAGAGAATTACCTTTCTTGAAAAGTGATTATTCATTATGTTACCATATAACTAAAGACTTACTAAAGTAAGCGCTTCAGTGTTGCAATGTGCTCTCATCAAGAGCTTTACAATTTTTGTGTGACCTTTTTTACACGCCAAATGGATTGGCCGCATGTCATCCTAAAAAAATATAAGCATTTATCTAATATTTTTAGATTGTTTTCCTGTAATTTGGGTGATAAATCTCTAGTCACTAAGGTGTTGACAATAGTTAAGACAGACTTAGTAAACTAGCAAAGATTTGTCTTCAAAGAAGACTAAAATCTTGTGAAGATGTCTGTAACAGCAAATGATAGTTAAAAAGTTTTGTCAAAAATAACAGCGAAATTCTAAACAAGCTACGAAGAATTGTAGAGTTTCAACCTTCAAGCTTGTTATAAACAGAGATTATACACGAAAAAAAATATCTAGATCGCTTTGATAAATCACTGAATCTATTAAAATTCTTTTGATCCATCTAGTACAAGGTGTCTCATAGTAATGTGTATATATAATTATCAATATGTCGTAGGCAAATGGTAATTTTAGGAAAATAACATTTGGCTAGGCAAATGCCATTTGCCTGGTCAAATAGCTTTAGCTATTATTTCATTTCATGGTAATTTTAGAAAAAAACATTTTCAAGGTCATATTATTATTTTAAAAAAATATTATTATTTTCTAAGTTTTTATTTTCTAAGTTTTATTATTATTATTATTATTATTATTATTATTATTATTATTATTATTATTAATATTATTTGTTTCGACCAGTCAGAGGGGGATTGCCTCTGACTGGCAGTTCGTTGCATGCGTTTTTTCTAGCGCGTCTGTGTGCGCGGTTTGGTTAGACCGATTCTTGTTGGTGTGCGCACACAGACGCGAGCAATGGAAATTCGATTGATTTTTGTAAGTTTTTTTGAATTGTAGTTTTTGATTGGTATTAATTTGTGGAATTTTGTAGATAATTAAATTAGATTTGAATTTTGGTTTTTGTTTAAACTGCGATTATTGGAAGGTTTTTTAAATTGAAATCTGTTGAATTATGATGAATGAAATTCAAAGAATGGCGGTCGAAATGAATTTGCGATGTGATGTAGGTTGTGATCAGAAATTCTGTCTTACATCTTTTCAAAATATTAACTTTGTGAAAGGCGATCTCATTTATACTGGTTTCCAAGGAAAGGTTCCCGATAAAATGATTGAGACGAGTTCAGCTACGAGATTGTTTAATATTACTGAAAGTACTGGAGGTGTTATGATTGGTATGATCCCTGATTGTCGATCTCAAGTATGTCGTGCACAAATGGAAGCAGCTCGATTTAATTCTGAAATTGGACATAAAATGACTTGTGATATAATATGTTCTTCTATAGCGGATATTGATCAACTCTATTCCCAATCGGCTGAGAGGCGACCATTCGGATGTTCAATGATGGCATTATCTTATGATATTGAACTGGACAAAATGTTATTATTCAAAACTGATCGACGTAGCCCTGTAGAGGCGGACAATAAAATTGTGATAATTGTTCTTGGACTTATTCAATTATTATTATTATTATTATTATTATTATTATTATTATTATTATTATTATTATTATTAGTATTAGTATTAATATATCTACTCCTAGTCTATCCGACAAAATATTCTGTCTCCCTATGGGTATTAGTCGTAAGGGTACTGGTCGCACTCAACAACTCGCAAGGGTATTATTATGAAATAATAGCTAAAGCTATTTGACCAGGCAAATGGCATTTGCCTAGCCAAATGTTATTTTCCTAAAATTACCATTTGCCTACGACATATATATTTATATTTTCACTATCTATGAACAAACAATAAATATTTTTAAAAATACAAGTACTTAAATAGAAAAAAAACAAATGGCTTGACGATTAAGTCTTGAGAAGCGAATCAAAATAATTCAATTACATGGCAAATATGGGAATTCAGAGGAGGTCTAGCGTCAATTAAAAAACCAGTTTCCAAACCTGTCTTCACAAGCCCAAAATATCCGTTTGTGTGAGGAGCTGCCTCAACTAGACGTTACCTGGTAAATGGATCGTCAGACGTGGTTCAAACTATAACCAAGAAGCTTCGTGACCGTATCACTACAGTATGCACAGAAATATCGATCAAAATGTGAGAGAATGCTCGCAGAAGTTTGATCAAAAGATTAAAGAACTACCATTGAGAATGGACATCAAATAGAATAATTCTTTGTATAAATAAATTTGTACATAATTATACTAAAAAATAAAATATATTTTGCACGTTTAGTATATTTTGTGAGATATTTGAAAATAAATGTTCACTATACTATACTATACGGGTAAACTGAACTACTCCCCCCCCCCAAATATTATTTTAATTGATTTTTAATATTATATATATATATATATATATATATAGTCAGAGTTCATCCGACAAGGGTACCCATTATTATTTATAGGCTTCAATATGAGCAGTACCCATAAGGGGTCAGAATATCTTGCCGGATAAACTCTGACTATATATAATATATTATATAATATTAAAAATCAATTAAAATACAATTGGGGGGGAGTAGTTCAGTTTACCCTACTATACATTTAATTATACACGTATTGATGGAATTAATTGTCTAAAAGCAATATAAATTTATTAAAAAATTGACTACTTATCAGTAAAGATATCGATGTTTTTTTGATATTCACTAATTTTCAAAGGCCAGCTGATAAAGTCACTTGAAAAAGGCTGGGCCGAAAATTTATGAATATCAAAAAACAGATCGATATATTTACTGATTCATGGTTAATTTTTTAATAAATACAATGTCAATTGAAAATAAGTTAGAGGTGAAAATTGAAAAAGTGGAAGAACCTTTGGTGTTATTTCAGTGTATTATTGCTTTTTTTACTTCTGAACAAATGTGAAATTATCGACAATCACATAAAATATTTACCTGAGCACAGGCTTCAATATCACACTTCTGAAGCATGAGAAGTTTCATACTTTCTATTTGGCCTCCCACGCTTGCATAATGAATCGGGCGTCGATTCCACTAAAGGTATAATAAATAATTTAAACAAAATGAAAATTACTTTATCACAAGCCTCAATATCACAGTTGTTAGAAATCAGCAATTGCAAAATTTCCGTGTGACCCTTCTCACATGTATAATGGATTGGGCGCTTACTGTTCTTAAAGATAAATGGAAATAAATAATTATTAAATCTAAAAAACAATGGTACTTGGTCAAACGCTTCAATATCACAATTATGGTCAATAAGTAATTGTACAACATCTGTGTAACCTTTTTCGCAAGCGATATGAATGGCACGCCAGTTGTCCTGATGAATAACTTGATTATACCCAATTCCGAAATTTAGTAACCTCAATAATTCACGTTGGTGTGCACATCAGTTGAGGTGAGTCACCATTTACGTGAAAATGAAGTTATTCAATTTCATTTATTCAATTTCTTAAAAATGGTTTTCAGGTAATTTTTTTTAATTTCAACTAACTTTAAGACTTGAATTTTGATTTTATATAATTATGAGATCATTATTCAAGTTCTTAAATATTACTGCTAGTAAGTATTTATAATATAACATATTGATAATTAAATTTCAGGGTTTTTTAGGAATTTTATGACATTTTATGAATTTATTTGGAATTATTTCGATAAAATGTAAGTTAGATATATTTTTGACTATAAATAAATTAACTAATCACCGAAGACATTTATTTTTTTAATACAATTAGGAAAGTAATGGAAAGTCCGAATTTTGTCATTTTCTGTATATCTATGAAAATATTAATTTATTAAAATAATTTATTTATATTTACGAATTGTGAATTTCTTTCTGCAAATTCTAATGTTTTTTTAATTTAATGAATAAATCTTACATTGTCAGATTTCCACCATTACGAAAAGGCAGTGTATCCTGAAAAATATCTGTAAATCTAAAGAAAGTTTATATTCTAAATTATTTTATTATTGAATTTTACGATGTATTTTCTTTTTCTCTGTAGCTCAAGGTAGAGCTGTCGGATTCTAAATTAAAAGTATTTTCCTACAAAATTTTTTAATAATTTCAAAATAATAATATTTTAACAATACGTTAACAATATGTTAATGGTTATTTATTTCGGAACAAAAAAAGCTATAATAAATTTGCATGCATTTTTCAATATGTGTCTTGTGTTGGTATGTTCAATTATTTTTCTCTCACCTTCACGAATCCTACACCTAACTGCGAAAGTTAACATTGTCTATAATCTAAAAAAAATCAATAAATATATATTATAGGAACACACAAACTTACCTGTGTGTAAAAATTTAATGCTGCGAAAGTTAACATATTTATTATAGGAATCTAAAAAGTGAGAGAAATTAAATAAGCATACAAACACAGCACTCATAATGAAAAATACATAGAAAATTAATAAGGTGTTTTTTTTGCGAAATTAACATTGATTAACATATAATTAACATATCAATATTTTCAAATTATTTAAAAAGTTATGCACAAAAAAACTTTTGAATCAGATTCCGACTGCTCTACCTTGAGCTTTAGAGAAAAAGAAGAAAATACATCGTAAGATTTAATCATAAAATAATTTAGAATATAAAATTTCTTTAGATTTACAGATATTGAAGAAGGTCCTTCGACATCTTTGAATTTGTAGGAAAATAATCGCAAATCGTAAATTTTAATAAATTATTTTAACAAATTAATATTTTCATAGAATTACAGAAAAAGACAAAATTCGAAAGAAGATTACAAAAACTTAAAAAACTATTTTATCCATTCTTTCCTAAATGTCTTAAAAAATAAATGTTGGTGATTACTTTATTTATTCATAATTATAAAAATATCTAACTTACATTTTTACGAAATAAATTCAAATAAAATATCATAAAATTCCTAAAAAGAGACCTGAAATTTAATTATCAATGTTATATTATAAATGCTGACTAACAGTAATATTTAAGAACTTGAATAATGATCTCATAATTATATAAAATCAAAATTCAAGTGCTAAAATTTACTTAAATTCAAAAACTTACCTTAAAACGAGTTTTGAAAAATTGAAATTAAGTTAACATTGTCATATAAATGGTAACTCACCTTTACTGGTGTGCACACCAACGTATATTATAGACAATGTTAACTTTCGCAGTTAGGTGTATAGTAGGTAGTTAGGAGCGCCCTGCCGCAAACCCCCCCCCCCCGGGGGGGGGGGGTCTGCGGCAACTTTTTTTTTGCGGCAACTTTTGATTACGCAATTTTTTCACACTATAGTGAGGGGGTTTTTTTGGTCCTGGGATTTTCAATACAAAAAAAAAAATTTTTTTCAATAGAAAATCCGACTATCAATAAAAAAGCATGGAATTTTCACACTATAGTGAGGGGGTCTCGATGGTCCTGGGATTTTCAATACAAATAAAATTTTTTCAATAGAAAATCCGACTATCAATAAAAAAGCATGGATTTTTCAGACTATAGTGAGGGGGTCTCGATGGTCCTGGGATTTTCAATACAAATAAAATTTTTTCTATACAAAAATCCGACTACCAGTAAAAAAGCATGGTAATTTAAGGTCTCAGGATATTTTCAATACAAAAATCCGACTATCAATAAAAAAGCATGGTAATTTAAGGTCTCAGGATATTTTCAATACAAATAGGTGGTCTACACTAAAAAAGCATGGATTTTTCGAATTAAATTAAGGTGGGTCTCGATGGTCCTGAGAAAAAGGTGGTCTACACTAAAAAAACGTGTTAAATTTTTTTTCAATTAAATTAAATTACAGTAAATAATGGTCCAAATTTTTAAATTAAAGTAAATAATGGTCCAAATTTTAAAATTAAAGTAAATTTAGGTTCTAAAAAATTAAATTAAAGTAAATAATGGTCCAAATTTTTCAATTAAAGTAAATTATGGGTCTAAAAATTAAATTAAAGTAAATAATGGTTCTTAAAAATTAAATTACAGTAAATAATGGTCCAAATTTTTAAATTAAGTAATCAATGGTAAAAAATTTAAAATAAGTAAATTAAAGTAAGATATTAAAATTTAATTACAAAATAATAGAAGGTGTTTGAGAATTGAAATTTTTTAATGAAAATTTTTATGAAATATTTTTCAATGATAATTTTAGATGGAAATTTTTAAGATAATTTTTAATGAAAATTTTTATGAAATAATAATAATAATAATAATAATAATAATAATAATAATAATAATAATAATAAAAATAATAATTCAACAGTTACCAACAATCGGTTACTAAATATTTTTAACTAGGTGCTAACAAATAAGTACTTTCAACATGATACCACGTATTAACTTACTCTCAAACAACCACATACTTACAACTAACTACTTACAATCAACTAAATATTCTTTATTGTATTTATTGAATAGTTTTTAAATAAAAATTAATTTTTTATCTATCTTCAAAAATATGTTTAATTACAATCAGTAGAAAAACCTTTTCAAATTTAACAAAAAAGTTGATTTTCATCAATAAAATGAATAATTGTCAACTCAACCACTTTAAAACACCACGTGAAATTCAAAATAATTTAGATTACAATGAAAGACTAATGAATTCTAATTTACAAAACATTCTTCTTTTAAATGATAACTTATTATTGCAAAGTAAAAATCACATTCAATAAATACTTATTGTTGATCAGTTTTATTATATATACTCTGAGTTTATCCGACATGATGTTTTGACCCCCTAAGGGTACTGGTCGTAAGGGTACTGGTCGTAAGGGTACAGGTCGTAAGGGTACAGGTCGTAAGGGTACTGGTCGTAAGGGTATTAGTCGTAAAGGTATTATTCGTAAAGGTATTATTCGTAAGGGTACTGGTCGTAAGGATATTGGTAACACTCAACCACCACCTACCCATTAACTAGCTACTAAGTACTAACAACAAGGTCTCAAACAACTAAATACTAAACACTTACAACCATGTACTAACAACCACCATCAAAACCCGTCGAGAAATTAACAAATATCAACCTACAACTAGATACTTACTATAAGATACCAAACGCTATCAGTCAAGTACTTACAACAAGTTACCAAGCACTATCAGCAAAATACTATCAACTAGATACCAAGTAACAACAATCAACTAACAACACATAAAAATAATAGCAATTAAATACAAAATATTCTTCATCACATACACTAATTTTTATCAATACTTATCAATACTTTATCAATTCTTATCAAAATCTAAAAAGTCAATCAGATACCAACTACCAAGTACCAACTACTTACAACCAACAACTATGCATTAACAAATAGATCTTTAAAAGCAAATACTCTTCGCCTGAAAATATTGGATGAAAAATTAATTGAACTCAATGCATCAATAACTAGGTAAAAAATTGATTAAATTTTTGTAAAAATTTTAAATTTTCAAAATAATTATCATAAAAATGTAATTAATGGACAAGAAATAATTCTAGTCATTAATCATCCAGTAAATTAAAAAAAATACTGATCATTCAAGTTAATATGAATCAACTAAGATAATAAATTAATAAAAATTTTGAAATAAGATCTAATAAATAATTGATTTAGATTGAATAAATTAATTGAAATAAAATTAATTTTTAATTAGTTTTGTAAAAGTAATACATGTACTCAAATTGATTGACTGAATGCTCAAAATATTCAAAGAATTCAGTAGAAATTCATTACCATTATCAAAGTCGTCAATCTACAATAAAAATAATTATCATTAAATTCCAAGAGAGACTAGATAACTAATGATAACATCTAACAAACCAGTAAATTCATTTAAATGACTATATTTTTACCCTTAATTCATATTATTACAAATATTTTACTAAAATCATCTAAAAAACATGAAATTTCCCTGAAATAACTCTATCTATAAAGATTGGTATTTTAATGATAAATACTTGTTAAAGATCATATATTCACCTCAAACTAACAAGATTCCTTAAAATCCCTTAAATGACTATATTTCAACCCTTAATTCATATTATTACAAATAATTCAATAAAATCATCTAAAAAGCATCAAATTTCCCAAAAATAACTCTATCTTTAAAGATTAGTATTTTATCGATAAATATCCTTAAAAGGTTACCTCAGACTAATAAGATTCCTTAAAATCCCCTTTAAATGACTATAATTCTAACTTTAATTCGTATTATCACAAATATTTCCCTATAAAACAGGTAAAATCATTAACTCTAAATAATTTATAAAATCTAATGATAAAACCGGTTATAATTAAATTTTTGTTAATCACTGTACTCGAAATTTAAAATAAATATTGCTTGAAATTTGACTGTACAATATAACTGAGTAGTTGCATAGAAAGATTAAATTTATCCATATTTCTTCAAATGATCATTTTTACCGATATCCAACCGATTTAATTACTAATTAAAATCAAGATTTCTTCAAATAAAGATCAATTTTCTTTAGTCGACGTTTTAAATCAATATTTCCAACTTTTGTCGTCCGTCTAAATAAAGATAAAAAATAATTTAAAGTTGATATCAATCCCAATTATCTGTAAAGTTTTCATTGTCAAAACCAAGTAAATCCCTACTTAATAAAACATTGTTCTAAAACATAAATCTAAATTAATTTACTGTGCATTAATCACAACCTAATAAAACAATATAATTATTATTGATTCATAACTAATGTATTGCAATTTCCCTTAAAACATTGATATTTTACCAACATCATCCTTAAAAATCATATATTCCCATCTTAACCCATCCTTCATTAAATTTAACCGACTATATCTCCCTTACAATGATATATTCCCACCTTATCTGATCTCTCATTAAAATCAAACGACTATATCCCCTCAAAAGATCATATTTTCCCATCTTAACCGATTTCTCATTAAATCTACCCGACAATATCCCATCTTAACCGATCTCTCACCAAATATTTCTACCCTTTTAAACATCTAACCAAATATATCCTTCAATTCTACCCACTTGAATCCTCCTTTAATTCACTCAATCCTCTTAATATCCTTAGAGAACTTCAAAAAGTATGACTTAACTGTTATAGTCACCAATTATTCTTCCATTGAAATAATTTAGAAGCTAAATAATAAGAGCCCACTAAAAGATCAAAATTCACTAAAATTTTCTACAAATATTCACCATCAAATACCTAACTGGAGATGATACATATATTGATTGATGATAATTCTTCAGCTATTCAACCAATCATTTTCAAGCAGTAACAGCAAACTAAATTTCTGTATATCCTACAATAATTATCAAGTAAATTTAAAGTCCTTGATAACGTTAACTGTTTCTTAGCTTATGTTTTTTAAAGTTCATCAAAGTGTAAATATTCTTAGAAAAATATTGAAAAATTATTTATTCAAATACATTACAAAGTTATCATCAAAAATCACTTAATTATTAACCTAATTGTCAATGAAATTAATTTTTATTTAAAAACTATTCAATAAAATACAACTAATTATCAAGAAATTAATTAAATTTATCAATTAAATTTATCACCATTAAAACTTTTAATCAGTCAACATGAAATTCTCAGAAGATTATTCAATATCCTTATCAAAATTTATCCTATCACTTGATTATTGTAAAAACTCTAATTATTAACATTGAAAATAAATTTTATTTAAAATTAAAAAACATTGTAAATAAAAATACATTCAATTATCAAGAAATTAATTAAATTTACCTTAGAATTAGCATTAAATTACAGAAATTCACAAAAATAATGGAAATTCACAAAAATGATAAAAATTTACAAAAAATGATGGAAATTCACGAAAATGATAGATATCCACGAAAAATTACGGAAATTCATGAAAATATTAGAAATTCACAAAAAATAGTGGAAATTCATGAAAATGATAGAAATTCATAAAAATGATAGAAATTTACTTGAATAAAACCATCAACTCTAAAAATTATCAATGCCTTAAACAACAAATTTGCCTAAATAATCATTCAAATAAAAGCATTAAATACCTTTACGACATGTTGAATGTGAGTAGTACCCTTGTGAGCAATACCCATAGGGGGACAGAATATTTTGTCGGATAAACTCAGAGTATATATTAATTAACTCATTCAAATTTATCATTGAATCAGTAAAATTATCATAAATTTCGATAAAAATTCTAATGTGGTAAGCAATGAAAAGAGAAATATTCTTTAAACTTAGATAAAACTAACAATGAAGGTGGTAAGAATCATTAAAGTGAGAAAATTATTCATTACTCGATGATAAATTCAAATGGGTGAAAATAATTGGTAGAATAATTTATTAATGGGCATAGATAAGAAAAAAGGTTGATAAGAATGGAAATATATTAATTGAATTTATTTAAAATTATTTCATAAAATTCATAAAAAAAAACTTTTAAAAGAAATATTTGTGGAGATGTTTTAAGTGAATAATTAATCAAAATCGGCGGAATATAATTGATTAAATATCGAGGATGGGGGTTATAATTAATGGAAAATCAATGGGATACAAATGATTAATAGTGGAAAATCCGGGAATATAAGTGATTAATTAATGGAATATTGAGAATCGGAGGAATATCAATGAGAAGGATATATAATTTAAACTAGTTTATTACATAACAAGCCGCGACTATTTTATTACATAACAAGCTGTGAATGGTATTTGATTAAGAAATATGGAATAGGTCATTTTTTTTTTAATTTTGACTAAAATAAATTCTAAATAATAGCAATTATTACTAAAATGTTTTAATTTGCATTATGTATTTCAAAACAATTATCTTAAAAGATAATAATATATATATATATTACCCTTTTCATTCAAAATAAGTTTAAATATTCAAATATAAGTCTTAGAAAATACAATCAAATTAAATTTTAAAAATATAAATTTTATAAGTTTTTCAAATTCTCGAATAATGTAAATCAGAAATATTTTTTTTTTACCAGATATAGACTTATTGATGGAATAAGGCAATTGAAATAAAAAGTTTTTTGTTGAATAAGTACTTGTAATAATAGCTATATATTATTAAATTTACTATTCTACACTAATTATTTCGAAAACAAATATCATAATATGAATTATATTACTCCTTTCAATCAAAGTAAATTAAATGTATCATTCAAATACAATTAAAATTAAATCATCAATTTAATACTTTAATTTAAAAATAAATATTTTTATATGTAAATGCGAATAAGAAATTGATTTATTAACAGTTCTAAACTTTTTAAACTTATTGATTAGGCAGTAGAAAGTAACTTTTTTTTCAAAAAGTCCTTTAATATTGTATTCTATTTATTATCAAATTTACTATTTACACTAAAATATTTCAATTTAGAAAAAAAAAAATCATCATAATATTGAATGTGATACTTCAATCAAAATAAGTTAATACTCAAATATATGTCTTATAAAGTACAATCAAAATTAAATACTTCACTAAATTTTAAGTAAAGTTTTTTAAATTCCCTGGTAAATGTTAACAAGATATTAATTTATTAATCATTATAGACTTTTTATACTTATTATCGGAATTAAACAATAGAATGATATTCAAAATATGTACAATTTGAAAATAAAATTAAAATTAAATTACATACTTTAAAAATGTTGGTAAAATACCATTCACAGCTTGTTATGTAATAAAATAGTCGCGGCTTGTTATGTAATAAACTAGTTTAAATTATATATCCTTCTCATTGATATTCCTCCGATTCTCAATATTCCATTAATTAATCACTTATATTCCCGGATTTTCCACTATTTAATCATTTGTATCCCATTGATTTTCCATTAATTATAACCCCATCCTCGATATTTAATCAATTATATTCCGCCGATTTTGAT